>JANHFM010003715.1:65061-76469 GCA_032468115.1 Grayia smithii
AAGCTGATCCAGACATCCAATCCCTTAACCAATCACAAAGAGGGGGGGAGGGAGGGGGGGGAGAGTTATCATAATGGATGAGGATTGGCATGCCTGTCCATCTTATTTCTGTTTCTCCTACCATGGGAAAGTGAAAAGAAAAAATGGCTATATCATGAGAAGGTCTAGAGATGTCCCATTTTTGTAATTCTATAGGGAGGGCAATTAATCCTTCATACATTATTTGCTTGTGCCCAAAATAATTATTTTATCCAAACAAACCTGAGGCTTTTTAGGGCTTAATCAACCCACTCTGTCCCATCACATTAATTAGCTGGCTCCATTTTCCTATTGGCACCACTTTCATCCGTTTCCCCACCCACCCCCATGACCTAATTAAGTATGTCACATGAACAGGACCTTTGTGAAATATTCACCATGAAAAACTGCTACATTACCAAATAGCCTATGAATAGCAGTTTCTGCTACATTAAAGGCATTTGGCATTGATGAGATATTGTTTTTTAATAATTAGCTAGATATAAAATTAAACCTGTGGCTTCAGAAGACATTTATTAATGTGCATATTATTGGCCAATCCTACTCAAGATACTTACAAAATATTTACTCTGTGGCAAATTCTAGTCAGTAAACTTTCCTTATAGCATATATTAGAAACTACTTGCTTTTTCTAGAACATAATCCATCACTGATGAATCACTCTTTAAGGGCAGCAAGTATATTTAAATGACAGCATTCTTCTCATATTTTTAAATGTTATTTCTCTCTTACTGTGAGAAGTGCTATTTTGCTATGTGAAAAAAAGAGAGAAAATAAGTAGAGAGCCTATTCAATTTTGGATGGAGAACATAATTGCTTATAGCATCACCAAGATGTATTTTATTAATATTGGAGTTGTTGATAAATAGACCACATGGACAGATCCTTTGCCTTTATTTAATTTAATTGTATAATAAGCAGAGAAATTAAGTCAGAGAAAACAGAGAAGAAAATATGTAATTAAAACAAAATACATCTTTAAAATCTCAGCTATAATTTTCCTTTTGCACATGTTCCCTAGCTGTGTTTTAAGTGAGATTGCCCCAAATGGGTTTGGAAACAGCTTGGAGGACAACACAGTTAGCTTGACCAGAATGTCATTTTTTTAAATTAAAAATAAATATTTGCAAGTCCTACTGAAGTAGTCAATCTCATGCTTAGTACCTCATTTATAGTTCAAAGGATCTTTGAAAACTGGGTTGAATAAAACTATGATTCAGTTAACATGTGTTGATATTGTTATGCATATGCAACTTATAAGTAAATAGAGTATACATTGACGTAAACTGTACTATTCCCATTATTGATCCTATCTTGCTTGCGTTGCTTTCTTCACAGTCAATAAAGTCACCTGACTAAGTCCATCAGCCTTAATGTTGCCCTTAAATGGTGTTAGAGTATAAGGAGAAAATACCAGCCACAACTAAACTTGATTTAAAGCTGTTACACTCTTGGATTGGAGATTCAACACAATGCAGATATAGTGGGAAGAAAAAAAAATGCTGCCAGGGCATATTTATACTGTAATTAAATGCAAGTAGGGAAAAGCCTGGAGAAAGGCAGCTCCAGGCTAAATGCTGAGAAGGAGGAATCAGTGTTAATCTTTCTAAAAATAATAATATATCAATCAAAAAGGGAAGGAAAGAGACATTCCCACATCTTTGAGATAAAATAACAAATAATGAGGACAGAACGACTTAGGAAAAAAATAAATGCATTCTATTCTCTTTGAGGAAAAGAAACTCATCACCAGTCACTGACACTAATAGATAAAAAAAATAAGGATCAAACCATTTCTTCTTCCATGGCATATAATTAAGTTTATTGCTACAGGGAGTTCTGAATGACTTTTAAAGGATTTGTTGAAAACTGAGAGGAGAGTTTCAGTCAATAAGCTTGATGCACCAATGGGAAATCCTTCCTCTGTGCTTGAGAATAAAGGTATAAAACCCTTGTCAGAACAGAAAAGGGTGAAAATGCTATTTCAGGGTGCACTTACTACTCAATAATTGAAATCCATATTGTCCTATTAAGATTTCAAGCTCCAACTAGAAGAAATTTCTTAATCTATGCACCACTCTTATATCTGTTTGCCTTTTTAATCATAGATTGGGCAAAACAGTGTTTCATAGGACAACAATTTTTGAACCAATGTACCTCAAATGGGATAACTTACAAAATGCATCCAAAATCTGGTACCCATCATTCCTGTGAGATTGAAATTTGGCAGAGTTGTTATTGTTTCAGCATTGCACTCTTGCACTATGGTCATGTGTTTGTCATTTCAAATGCTCTCTATCAACTTCCCATAAGGAATTTGGAAATCCCAGGCTGGCAGGCAAGTGAGTGGCTGCTGCCAGATGGAGTAAGGGTGTGCTGGAGGTGCCACACTATCAGGGAGGGTGCATGAGAGGTGTATACAGCAGGTTGGGATGGATGCAAAAAAGTGTATAAAGGTTTGTGTGAAACAGATGAATTGGGGATGTGAAGAGGATGAATGAGATGCACTGCGCAAGTTTGGAAAGGTGCACAGGCATGTGCAAGAGGTATTCCATAGATCAGGAATGATGCATGGATGTTTGAAAGGTAATGAGTGAGGTGCATGGGGGTGCATGAGTTTTAAACAGGGAAATATCTCTTGAAACAATGACCCAACAGATCATGAGTTATCTAGTTTACATGAGAATTGTCAAAACAGCAGTGTTTGAATCTTCATTTCCTTGAGTGTCTAAAAATCAGAACCATAACAGCAGGTGAACCTCCTCTTCTTGTACATGTATAGAACAATCTGTCCTTCCCCAACATGATACTCTTGAGATTTAAGAACTCCTCTTATCCTCAAACAGCATAACCAACCTGATATCAGATCTTTGAGATTATCCTGATCAGGAAACAGACTTCGTGGACTAGTAGAATTTAGCTTTATTGAGATAGGGAACAGAATCTTGCAAATCTGATTCAGTCTCTCCCTCTCCTTCTTTTACCTTAGGAAGTTGGAAATAAGTATCTTTCCAAAGACTAAATGAATATTTCTGTTCTTTTTATTTTTGTAACAGCTTCTGAATAGTTCCCTCGAGGCCATCTCTATGGCTTGCTATGAATGAAAATAATTGACCCACAGCATCTAGATGGCCATAGATTACTCACATCTGATTAAAGAACTTACCATATATTGGGCTGCAGGTCTTTAATATATTTATATTTAAAATTGCTCCAACAGATATGCCTCTGCAAATCTACAAAAATGCAAGTGAGGGAGATTACTTGCACTATCTCTTTCATTGAAGTGATATTGGTTGACATGGCTGAGGAAAGGGACAGCAATTTATCTGACAATAGCAAATGTCCAATGGTAACCTAACTGGACAGGCTGCCTTTTGACATCTGTCAGACCCTGTTCATAGCTGCCAGCCACTCTCCTCAAGTGGAGACCAGACCAACTGTGCTTGAACACAAGGCTTCAAGAACTCTTCCACAGGGATGAAGGAAGAAGGACCAAAGGTCAAGGATTTTGCATACTTCTGGGAGAGAGAATGCAAGGATTCAAGGACTGGCTTTGCACACAAAGCTTTTGCACTGATACCATTCAGAGCTGGGATCTGAGTTTCAAAACCTATAGGTTTCACAGAATGTAGAACTAAGTGCCCAGAATTCCTTCTCTCATTATATATCTACCGTATGTGCATGCATCATCTGTATATATATATATATATATGTATATATAAACATATATAACCTCTGTACCTCTGTACCTGGTAACTTACCTTTTATCGCTTTTCCTTTCTGTCTTACCAGCGTGAATGTGACTTTCCTATTTCTTCAGATGGTTCTTTTGAACTGCTTTTTTGTCCCCTGCTCTGTTCATTTCTTAACTTCGTTTGGTTTATGGTAGGGTTTTTCAAAATAGATTCCATGACAACTTGATGGGATTCTGTTAGAAACTATGAACAACAACAATAGTTCACACAAGCCAATTTTCTATCTCTAGGATTTCCAGAAATCTTCCTCACACTTGTTCAAACTGGTATTCTTAGTTGGGGAAAACAGATATGATGGTGTCCCATGTGGCATACCTCTAATTATATTACCCATAATGGACAGAATGCCATGTGTAGTGTATCCCTCCTTAACTAAGCTGCTACAGTACCTTATGAATACCAAAAATTGAATGGCTGCATCCTTTCCCCAGCTGTTCATTCCCCTCTTAATCCTAAATCCTAAAAGGTGGAATGGGTATTAATGGAAAGAAGTTGTTATTTGCAATAGCAACTTTAATCATAGGATTCAGGGGGTCAGCTAAAGCAGATTAATGTGGAAAGGAATTGTCTTCACACAATAAAGATTCAGAGGCTATTTTCTAGAAGGTTGATGATTGTTTTCTGCAGTTCTTTTCCCCTCCATAGACTCTACATTATTATACAAGTCAGGCTTTTTTTCATTAAATACCAAATGTCAGAAATCTGTAGCTTGCAAAATTTTATAAGGGATAAAGGATATTTGGATCAAATTGGCCACTGCTGACATCCCTATACATATACTAATATTTGCCATTTATTCTGAACAGGGAAAGTACAGGGAGGAGAGCAATCTGGATTTTAGGTATCAAAATGTTACAATAAAAATAGCCATGTGTTTCTGTAAATAATACCTGCATGCATCATCACAATAACTAGACTGCTCAGGAGAGTGATTAAGACAATACCAGAAGGATGCAGGGACAGGTATATCAGAATTTCTACCCAAAATCTTAGGAAAACAAAAACTGCTATGGAACATTCATTTCTATATAATTTTTTAAAAAGATTTTTCTGGCTAAATCAAATGCCCCTTTTTCTGTGTTGACAGTCAAGAATGAGACAGCCTTAAGCAGGCATTAATACAACTGTTAAAACAAAACAGTTTGACTTCCTCAGTTTCACTGACAAGGAAAAAAAAGGAAATGAAAATGTAAGAGATTCACATACACAAAAAATAATTTGAAACCACAGTGCCTTCTGACATAAATAGCAGCTCATTTAGAGAGTGGGGGGAGGGGGCATGAATTGGACATAAAACATGGTCAGGTAACTTTAATTATTTATCAACATTATTTGCTGCCCATCCAAGATTCAAGATCTTTAACTAATGGGGATGAGGTCATCTGGATGCCCTATGAAATGACTGCAGTAAACAGTTGCCATTGCATATTAAGAGATCTGGTAGCTGTTTAGGTTGTAGGGTGAATAAGGAAGTTGTGAAAATAATAACCATATTTTAAGTTCCACTATGGTTGCACACACAAAGGCAACTTATTGTCTTTTCTGTCAACCTTGGGTATCAAGGCACTCAGGTCAATAGGCTATCACAAAGCTATGCTTGACTGTCAGATAATCTAGTAAACCATTGATCTAATAAACCTCAGTTTAATAAACCTAGCAGATTTGGGGTACTAAATCTTGTAGCATGCCCTGTCTATATGTCCTCTGCTGCTCTGTGTATGTTAAATCCTGATTGCCATCCTGCACATCCTATTCATTATTTTATGCACATGTAAAATATTTGTATAAAATATATCATTTATATAAAAACAAATATATAATTATGCATGTGTATAGTATCCCATTTATTATTTTACGTGTGCATAAATTCCACTGGGATTAAAGGGATATTCTTCTTTAACAAATACCATACCCCTCCCAATATTAGTCCATTAAAATAAGAATTACACTATATTTAAATTGCTAGGCTACCTGGTTCCTTGGCTAAATGTGCTAGAGATTGTGTTTTAAATTTTGCACAGAGAATAGAATTGTTTCAGTTACAAGAATTGGCTGTGCTATTTGCCTCTATGAATCTCAAGTCAATGACTTCTGAAAGTTCCTGGCCTGATTGCTTTAGGCTTATTGCAAGCACTCCTAATGAAAACAGGATCAGATTATGCCTGGAGTACAAACCAACCTTTCTTTGAACCTCCTGTTTGGGAATGTCTGTTCTGCCCTTTCCATCCTATACTTTATTACTGTTTGAATAATTGTTTCAGACTGTAATTGCTTAGCAGCAAATATCCATTTTTGAAGTATATGCTTTAATTAGCTTTCTTTTTTCAAAAATGTGGGCGAGAGGAAGAAAGAAAGAAGCACACCCTCAAAATGAAACTTCCTGGTTTGAGTTGGGAGAGCTCAAGTGCCATAACAGAAACTGCAGCATTAGCTGCAAAATGTGATGAAAAACTGACAATTAATTCCTGGATTTGCCAAATCTTCTGCAATTTTAACCTTTGGACTAAGCTGGATCATAGGGCAACTTTTAGCTTAATTGGGGGAGGGATGGAGTACTATAGAGAAGAAAACACATCCTTACTCAGGCATATTAAAAGACAAAGAATCAATATTTCTCTCCCTCCCTGCTCTATAGTTTCTAGGAAGGAAATGATGATGCTATCATTGTCATCTCTTGGTTTAAACATATTTTAGCAGCTCTGATGCCACAGAATCTCCACAGACTTCCAATCCTGAGGAGTGGGATGTCAGCAGTATGTTGATGAATTGTATAGCTGTTGTATTGCACATGAAATATTAGCTTGGATGAGACAAACCCCTTATCTGGGACCTCAAGAAAATACAGTTGCTGACATGGAAACAAAACAAAACACCCTGAAAACTGAGGGTATGAGGACTGCAGAAGAATCAGGAGTCAGAGACCTAAGAAGCTGGTGGAGTTTATCTAGCTATCATAACTCTTACTTTCTTACTTGAGACTTTGCTCAAGCAGTTCAGTACTTAACATTCAAAAGCTCCTGGGAAACCTATCAGGGAAACAAAAGTAGGAACTAATAGAGAGCTAAAGTACAACATGTTTTCTAAATAACTAATTCAGCTTTTCAATAGAAACATACCCTATGAATTGTTCTTGCTGTAAATGAATTAATTTAAATCTTGAGGATGAGGCGTTCTCTCCTTCCTTTTCTTACTTGTGCATAATTTGTGCATTTAACTGTTGGGCAGTTCATCTCATGTAAAGCCCTTTGCTGTCACCATAGTTCATAGTGTTGCAGAGGCTTGTCAAACTGATGCTGCTTGGCCACAGTAAAACTATTTTCAAGAACCAGAAGTTTCCCTTCTCGCCTCCTCCACATTTGCCTCCTTCTGTCAGGAGAGGCTCTCTATGAACATCCGATTTTGCCTTGGATAGCAGATTGCCTGATTAGCAAAGGAAGAGGGCATCAAAGGTAGAATTCTCACTCTTTCTCTCATTCATTCAAACACAACATACTGGTACTTCAAAACTTAATGCATTGGAATTGTTATAAAAATAATTTGGAGTTCCAATTCTAGTTGGCGTTACGCAAGAACAAATCAAAATAAAATTCAGACATACTATGAGATTCATTTATTCCCCAAAACAAAAAGTTTGTTCTTGTGTATAGGCTACAAAGAAAATGGGGTCCAGAGACTTTGTTTTATAGGTGGGACTGATTCTTGGTGTGGGGTTAAGGGGGGCATGGTTTGTGTAGTTGCTGGTTCTAGTGTATGACTGTCAAAGGTACCGGTAATTGTCAAAGATAATTGTTCTCCCTGTAGATGTGCAGATTGAGGTGCTCCTGCCCAGGGTTTTGATCCTGAGGTGCGTGTGAAAGCTGTAAAGGAAGATTGCCCCTTAGTGTAGATTATTATGAGGGGATCTGGCACAGTGGTAAAATCCAATTTTTTTACTACTGGTTCTGAGGGGGTGGCTTGGTGGATGTGGCAGGGGAAGGATATTGCAAAATCTCCATTCCTACCCCAGTCCAGGGGAAGGATATTGCAAAATCCCCATTCCCTCCCCACTCCTGGAGAAAGGATATTGCAAAATCTCCATTCCCACCCACTCTGGGGCCAGCCAGAGGTAGTATTTGCCAATTCTCCGAACTGCTCAAAATTTCCACTACCTGTTCTCCAGAATCTGTCAAAACCTGCTGGATTTCACCCCTTATCTGGCATCTTCCGTTATCCTGAGAGGATTCCTGACTCCCTGATGGAGCCAGTGATGTGCTAAAAAAGGGGGCAAATCAGAGGCCTTTTAACTTTCAATAGAAGGACCATAGGAATAAGCCTTAGGTCACAGGTATGGGCACCAGGTATTCAGGATTGTTGTGACAACATGCAAATAATGCTTACATTGTAAACTGCCCAGAGAGTGCTGTAAAGCACTAAGGGGCATATACAAATCTAAATGCTATTTATTTCTGGTAGGTTAGACAACTAATTAACTCTTTTTTTTGTTCTTCAGACTAAATAAATGTGTATTTTTCCCTGTCAGTTTGCCAAGTTAATGCCACTTTTCTGCTGTTTCAATAAACCAAGTCACCAAAATCTATTCATCTGTTCATTTAACCTCTTTGTACAGCTTTTCTTAGCATCAATGGACATTTGGCTTCATGACAAGAGGAGGGGGGGAAGACTGCTCTACTGATTCAAAGAACTTGTATTCTACAAATTGAGAATAGGAGAAATGTAGGATCAGGAACATAAACAAGTAATGGATGAGCAAACAAAGGCCTGCCAAGGATATTTTGCAACCTGAAATAAAGGAGAAGTAAATACTAGAGATTCACCACCACACAATCCCAGGGAAAGGGAAAGCTGCTTGAAAAACTTGTAAACTGGTCCAGGTGTCCTCTAAAGCATCTTTTTAAACTCAAATAGAAGCACTGCACACCTCAGAGGAAACCCACCCACTCTATTTAATACAAAGAAGTAGACTGAATTTGCAAATGAATTTTATTTAGAGATTGGCAAGAGTTTGCAAGTTAAAAAAGTAAAGGACACACTATGTGTCACAGCTCTGTCCTCTTATCACTATCCACTGCCCCCCACCCCGTACCTTCCAGGAGCCATGCTGGCTATGCAGTTGAGGAAACAGATGGGGAATGGCAACATCTAGTGCCTATGGCTGCCACTATTACCCCATTCCTTCTTCCTTCCTCCAGAGATTGTAGTTATTGCTGATCTGCTTGCCTGCTCTGGAATGCCTGCAATCTCCATTCTGTGCAGCAGATCAGTGCTTGTTTGTTTTTCCCCCAGAATGTGCCTTCTTCTCCCATGCACTGTCTCCTCAGGAAGGACATTGATCGGAGCTACTGATACAATAGCCAATATAATTTAAAGCTTACATTTGTAATTCCAATGCCACATTTATATGTACATTTCATCTGCAAAGCATAAATAGGATTGTCCTCCCAAAAAAAGAAGAGTAGGTGCAGAGGTTCTCTGGAACTGCTTCACTCACATTATTGCACTGTGAAAAATATTCTTTTTTTTAAAAAAATAGAGGTACAGGTAGTGTATCTCCAATTAAACCTCAACTAACAACCACAATTGAGCCCAAAATTAATATTATTAAGTGATAAATTTGTTAAGTGAGTTTTGCCCCATTTTATGACTTTTCTTGCCACATTTGTTAAGTGAATCACTGCAGTTGTTAAATTAATAACACAATTGTTAAGGGAATCTGGTTTCCCCCTTGACTTTGCTTGTCAGAGGGTTGCAAAAGATGATCACATGACTCTGGGACACTGGGACTGTCATAAATGTGAGTCAGTTGTCAAGTATCCAAATGTAAGTCATGTGCCCATGGGGATGCTACAGTGGTCATAAGTGTGAAAAACAGTCATAAGTCAATTTTTTCAGTGATGTTGTAACTTTGAACAGCCATTAAAGGAACTGTTGTAAGTCTAGGATTACCTGTATTTGAACTGAAGTGCTTGACTAAATTTTGTTTCTTTACAGTGATATTTCAGTGCTATCTGAAATTCTGTATGGAAGAGGGGAAGTATAGTGTAAATAAAATGGTATTTGGTTACATTAGTCACAGGTACCCCACATAAAGCTTTTTATAGTTATCCAGTTTGGATGCCACTTCATTCTTCTCATGGAAATATCAGTTAAAACTATAGGAGTTAAAGTCCAACACATTTGGGAAATACAGGTTTGTACAAATGTATGGATAAGAAGCAAGATAACTTTTCTGACAAAAACAGAATCAGCCTAAAATGATTTCAAAAACTCAGCAATGAGACACTTTTAGGCATGATTATCTGGGCTTCCATAGAATCTGGAAGAAATGCAAAGCAGTGCATTTACAGCTGAAAGCAATACAACACTATTTGTACTTGATTTAGAGTAGTTGGCTTTCCTATGCATAGTATCTCTGAATTATCAGAGTTTTTATGTCAAAACTCTTTCTAGATGCAACTTCAGAAATCAGCTATTACCCCAAAAATTTTTTTAAACACATTACTAAAATCACCATATGCATCGAAGATTCAAAACAAAGCTTACCTATCCACAAGAGTGTGTATGTGGTACAATTCATACAGGAACCTCTGGGCAGGTGTCTGCCTTTCAACAAGGCTAAAAATAGCCCTCATTATCATAAGCATGAGGAACACACTCAGACATGAGCAGCATCATGACAACCTTGTAGAAGACGTTTAAAATGAATATAATCTTCCTCGTGCTAAATCATTCAAATTTATGAAAGGTTCTTTAGTAAGATTAATGTTTCCTGAAGCTCTTTTGCAGTAGTTTTGCAGTAGTGAAAAGATAGGAGATTTACCCCCTCCCCCTCCTTATATTGATAAAACATTGATTATAAAAACAGCTGTTTTCCAAGCAGAATGCTCCCTTTCTACAAGATCCTCTTGGGTATCATTGAACATATTTGATGTCATTCTAGTGGCAGAAAAATACTTCCCAGCCCTGTCATTACCACCAATGATTTCAAAGGGTAGATATCAGGCGCAAGCAACCAGAGCCATTCATAAATAGCTTAAGTGAGCAAATATATTGCTTTTTACCTATGTTACAAGAATCTCCCCAGATTGGTTGTCTTCCCCTGAGAAGGACCAGATAAAGCTTCATAGATCTTGGGGGAGGTCAAGCTTATGCTGCTTGCAGATGCACAGTGATTCCAGGGTGGGTCCCCGCTTGATTCCTATTTCAAGCCTAGCTGGCATTTTGCCAACAGTAGAACAATACTGTACAAACCACAGTCTAATGGTATAAATTAAACATAATATCAATAATTAAACATGGTTCCCTACTTTTCAACTGCATCATATCCTGGGCAGTATGTTTTCTGTGTATTTTTAAACAATTCCTGGAATCCAATTTTTGCTTAAAGGTAAGGTAAAGGTTCCCTTTGCACATATGTGCTAGTCATTCCCGACTCTAGTGGGTGGTGTTCATCTCCGTTTCAAAGCTGAAGAGTCAGTGCTGTCCGAAGAAGTCTCCGTGGTCATGTGACCGGCATGACTCAACGCCAAAGGCACACGAACGCTGTTACCTTCCCACCAAAGGTGGTTCCTATTTTTCTACTTGCATTTTTTACGTGCTTTCGAACTGCTAGGT
>JANHFM010003715.1:116016-127648 GCA_032468115.1 Grayia smithii
GGGCAGCCCCATGTAGAGGGAATTGCAGTAATCTAGGCGTGAGATGACCAGTGCTTGAGTGACTGTGCGGATGGCATGTTCAAGCCAGCAGAGCCAATAGAGAAATTAAATTTGCTTTAATTTAAATGTAAGTCATTTCATTTAGTTAATTTGTATTTATTCTAAATATTTAACAAATTTCTTCCTTTGGTCCCAATTGAAATTATAACTCATTGTGAACTTTCAGAAGCACTGTAGGGCAGTACTCAGTTCTGTTGTTCCATCCCCAATTCAGTACAGCTACTGTCCTCCCTTGAAACTCAAACTGTTTTTAAAACAAGAACATTATAGGTGTTATAGTAAGAGCAAACCATATAATTTTCAAAATCAAGGGAGTGCTGGCCCCATTATTAGGCAGAAGGAAGCATTTTCCTCAGTTGGCAGTTGTTGAGATAACAAAAAATATATATCATTCATAAATAACCTCAGCTACTTTGCTGCATAATCTTTAATCAACTACGAAGGAAGGCTTGCCTAAACATCCCCAGGACTGAATGAAGATTTAACTTCTATACATTGCACGTGGAACAGTGGAGGGTCTAAACTGTGTTCTTTGGGCCAAGTAGCAAAAGGACTTTGGCCTGCCTTTTTCAAAGGAAATCCTTGGTTGTGGAATATGGCAAACAGTCTTTAGATGTTGGCTGGACTTACCATTCTTGGAAGAGGGAAGCCTACAGTGAGGAAGACTATGATTTGAAATGGAAGGGACTGTGACCAGTATGAAAGAGAACAAGGAAAATATATTCCTAGAATTTGGGGGAAAGCTTCCTTATTTTATAGTTTACTTTACAATTTGTATATATTTTGTGCCTCCCAATGGCAGTAAGCTACGGTACATTGCCAGTTCTCAGCAGTTTGGGATAGAGGAGGGCTACTGGTTAACCATCTCGCCTACACAGCATCATCACAAAAAGTCCCATCTGGATGCAAACCAGCAGGAGGAGAGCTATAGCAGCCTAAGAGCAGTCTTAGAACTGTCCCTCAAATATTTTTTTTGTTAAATTGGCATGGTTCACATTCTCTATTATGATAGGTAAGTCAGTTCTCTTCCTGTTTTTGTTTTGCTGTTTTCTTTCATTCCCTGCTTCCCCTTTCCTTTGACTTTTCCATTCTGTAGACTGTTGTGACACATTGCTTTTTCAAGAGTTACAATCTAGACAGACACTGTTTAAAGGTGATCTTTGGACTTAAGCTGAAGAATTGCCTAGAATAAGAAACATTTTTTATTTATTTGTATCCCGCCTTTATTATTTTTACAAAAAGCTAAAGGCAGCAAAGATATCCTTCACATCTTCCTCCTCCTGTTTTCCCCACAACAACCCTGGGAAGTTGGGCTGAGAGAAAGTACTGGCCCAAGATCCACCAGGTAGTTTTCATGACTAAGGCAGGACTTAAATCACAGTCTCCTGGTTTCTAACCTAATGTTTTAACCACCAGACCAAACTGACTCTCTGTATGATCCTATAGCACCTTGCTCCCCAATATTGCAACTATTCATATCTGCTCTGAAGGACTGTACATGTGGGTTGTCCTGCTGACAAGTTAAAATTATCTAAGAAAAGAGATTAGCCAGCTCTGAAAATTTATAAAAATAAAGACATTTTACATTATTTCCTCCTCTGGAAATTGCATATTCCCAAGTGCCTCTCCTCAGAACCAAATGTTAAAATCAGTTAAAAGTCCTGACATTAAAAGAATGAAAGGTTGAAACCTATTAATCACATCTCACTACATTTGTCAGATTCCCAAATCACACCCCCACACAAACCACACAAAAGACTCCCCAGGTTTCCTTCTCACAATGGCTGGTGGAAGGGTAAAAGTTGATTTCCCTCCTTGCAACTCCTGTTGGGCCTTCAGTGTATTCCTAATAAAAATAAGTTATTATAATTATTATAATTTGAAACTTTTACTGCATGCAGAAATTTGGAGGAAGAGTGTGTATGAACTGCAGGGAATTTGCAAAGGTTCTGAGTGGAGGCGTTGAACTTGATGTTTGTCCTTGGGTATAGCCTCTGGTGGAAGAGTACTGATCATTCAATAAACCTACCTTACTTTTCCACCCTTCTCTCTCTCACTCTCATTTAAGATTACAGGATGAGATTAATCTGCGCCTTGAAGCTGAAAGCAATTTGTCTTCCTACCGACAGGTAAGGTGGCAAAATGACAAGTCCTGTCTTGGAACAATGGAAAGGAAATATAAGAAGTCCTCAGAATTGTTGCCTGATTTGAAATGGTGGTTCTTTTGTTGTATTTCACTTCAGAAGTATTTGCTGGTAAGCAGTCAAAAAAGTCAAGATAGTGGTCATAACCAAGTGATCAAAGTCCTGCTCTTTCTTATGTGCATTGCAACACATATACAAAGGGTGAGGCTTCAATCATTTGGTTGTGTTCACTAGAATGTAGCCACCATGACAGTCTGTGGACACCTTTTGCACAGAGAAATATTCAAATGCTGAAATTAGACTACTTATATGTTAGTTGAAGCAGCCTTTTGAGTATGTTCATTGTTTTCTGATGAAACTAGGAATTTTTGTAAACTTTAAATGAAGAAAGAAAGAAATATTCAGGGGTTCAGTATCAAGCAGTCACTGTCCTTTGGCCTATTCAGATAGCTGCTGTTTATTCTGGACTTCATATACTTTATTCACTCTTTTTAATAAATAATACCAATCAGGAGTGTGTCCCATTTTCTGAACAAGGAGCAACACTTGAACTGCACTCCAAGAGGTGTGCTTCAAATTGTAATGGCTGGATCCAAGATAAAAATTAGAAATTAATTGAAATCACATGTATATTTTAATAATTATGTTTACATAATTAAAATTATATATGGTTAATATGATTAATATTAATATCATGTCATATGGAGTGTCATAAAGAGGGTCTTTTTAACTTCCTAAAATATTATTTGTTCTGAGTTGAGATTGAAACAAATGCATATTTACAACTTTTATCATTCACCTCCTGAACTATAGACATCACCCCGAATATATGGTTTATGTCCATATATACTTAACCAATATAAACTAGCTGATTAGATAAAAATACACCATTCTGCATTTTTCTATAACACATTAAACAGACAAACAAACAAACAAGATTAGATCAGATCTGAGTTCTTAAAGAACAGAGATAAGATGCCCTACCATGAATGGTGCCTTGCTCTGTGTGATAGCTCTGAAGATAAAGAGGTAGAAGTAGTAGGAAATTTGGGGGAAACACGTCCGAATATAGTCCAAGTATAATGGAGTTCTGTGGTGATGATAGATAAAGATGTATCCAAAGATTTTGGCATTCAAAAATCAGAATATAATAAATTTAGAACAATTATAAGCAGAAACCCATAGCAGAAGCTAATGAGAAAAAGAGAATGAGATATTTATTTATTATTTATTTATTCACTTATAAATTTGTATAGTACACAAGTCATTCAGGGTAACTCCAGGTGGCTTGCAGAAGTAAAACTCCAAATCTAAACCTAATAAACACTCAACCCCAATCTCTGCGTCAACAATCAAATAAACAATTTGATGGGCTCCATATTGCCTTGGGGTCCCTAAGCCCACTAGCAAGACCATATTTTCAGGGCTTTTAAAAAGAGTATCAATCTTTTCTCCAAGGGGATGATGTTCCACAGGGAAGGAGCCACCACAAAGATCTTTCTTGGTCCCACTAAGATCAGGAGTGTCAAACTCACATCTGGCCCAAGGGGTACTTAGATCTGGCTTGCGGGGCCACTGTGGAAACAGTGAAGGACCAGCCCATGATGCCTCTGCCACAAAAAAAGGAGTTTGGGAGGACCACGTGAGGCTCCCCCAAGCTCTGTTTTCACTGGCAGAGTGTTGCAGGAGGCCATCGCACCCAGAAATGGAGCTCAGGAAGACTGCACGCTGCCCTCATGAGCTCTCTTTCCCCTGGCAGAGGACTGCAGGAGGCTGTCACAGCCAGAAATGGAGCTTGGCAGGGCCGCACACAGCCCTTGTGAGCTCCGTTTTCACTAGCAGAAGGTTGCAGGAGGCCGTTGCAGTCACAAACAGAACTTGGGAGCCCATTTTCTCTGGCAGAGCACTCAGGCCACCACAGGGCCCCCAACATGAGTGACATCAAGTTGGTTATGCTCACCCTGGCCATGCTTACCCTGGCCCCTGAGGTCAAACATAACCCTGATGCATCACTTCAGTGAAACTGAGTTTGATACCCCTGCACTAGATGGACCATTTTAAGGATGAGAACTCATAACATACCTGCCTCCCCACTCTTTAAGAAAAACACCAGTATATCAGTTGCCTAATTCCTAAAGAAGGAGATAGTAAAAGCACATTTTCAAACAATTACAGTTAAGAAGGAAAAATGAGGACAGCAGAAAAGGCTAATGTAACCAAATAAAAACTTTACTGAAAATCTGTTAAAAAAAAAGATGCACACAAATAACAAAAAAGAATAATAGAAATAAGTAGCCTCAGATTGGTATTATGAAAGCAAAAACTGCTTTAATTAGTGAAGGATGCTAAAAAAATAACAAGGACTTCTTTAAACATGTTCAAAATAAAAAGGAGAAGGAAAGCATCATATTATCAATTGCTCAATGAAGAAGACCAAATGCTAAGAAAAAAACCAAAAGACAGAACTATTCAATTCCTATTTAGTTTCAATCTTCTCCAACAAAAATAAGAATGTATTCCATTAGGAAGTTGAGAAGAAAAAGTTGAAGGAACAGGACCAAAACCTGAAATTGATAAAAAGATAATCAAGGAATACTTATTTACTTTGAATGAGTTTGAATCTCCAGAGCTAGATGAACTATACCTAACCACTCAAGAAACACCTTATTGATAGTCTGGCTGAATACTTTTTAATCTTTGAGAAATTGTTAAGAATCAGCAAAATGTCAAGCATCTGGAGACATATCACTGTCTTCAAAAGGAGAAAAAGGATACGGCAACCAACTACAGACCTATCAATCTGACAATGATACTGTACTTGAGAAGATTCTTGATCATTTTGAAAGAATCTTGAAAATTAATCTAATTACCAGAAATCAGCATGGATTTGAAAAAAGCAAAGAACAAATTAGTTTATTGGTTCTCTGTTTCTCTCTTTAATCCCTTCAAGTCAGTATTGACTCCCAGATTTGACTGTCTGGACAAGTCCTGCAGATTTCATGGCAAGATTTTGGAAGTGGTTTGCCATAGTCCCCTTCCTAGGGTGAGAGAAAGTGACTTGCCCAAGATCACCCAAGTGGCACTAGAATTTACAGTTTCCCAGTTTCTAGTCTAGTGATTTAAATACTACTGTATACCAAACTGGCTCTCTCTTGGGAGTTCTGTACTATTCAATAGCTTCTTAAAAGTCTTAGATGAAGGTGGAAAAATCACTTATAAGATTTGCAGATGATCCACAATTATGTAAGATAGCAATCCCCAGAAATAAAATTCAAAATAATTGCTTTAAATTAGAAGAATGGGCTGAAACAAATGAAATTTAACCAAAATAAATTGTTCTGACCTAGGATTCCTTAGAAAGCATGAAACAAAGTCTTAATCCCGGTAAAACCTTTTTTATTAACACAACTGTGAATTCTGTTCATTCAAGTCAACAAGGCTTTGGTAAACAGTCTTTCAGAGGAATGTTTATCAACCCCCACCTTATCTCACTGGGAATGCTTCCAGAGAACCAATTTCCAAAAGCAGGGCAAGGCCAACCTTGGCACTGAGTCTATTAGAGTCATGAACAGAATTTTCTAATCTTGAAACAAGATGAACTAATTGCTTCCTGAAAAAGCCCACATTCCGTTCGCTCCTCTTTTATGTCCCATGGGAGGGGCCAATCATCTCCAAGATGTGGCCTTACTCCCGAGTCTACCCTGCTTTCTTAATTGTTCTTGTCTTCTGGCAGCTCTGTGCATGCACACACTGGGAACGGGTTCCAGCTCTTCCTCTGCCTCGCTGCTGTCTAACTCCCTCTCTGCCTCCGATGCAGAGCCCTTGTCCAAGTTTTCCCCAGTCCCCAGGACTGGCCCAAGTTCTTCCCCAACCTCCTCACTGTCCAACTCTTCTGCCAGCTCTGCTGGCCGCCAGTGGGCCACAACAGAAATGCAAAATTTTCACTTAGGAAATAAAATCAAATACACTTGATATGTGTGCATTAATATGCACACATGTGAAAAAGATCTTAGAATAGAATGCATCTTTAAACTGAATATGAAGTAGTAGTGAGATATAACTGCAAAAAAGACAAATACAATTTTAGGTTGCACCAATGAAAGACTACCATAGTTTCCAAAATATCCAGCAATTCTCAGAACCAAACAAAAGTATTATGTCTCCAGCTTTCAATGCTGGGGAAACAACAGACAAAAATCCACGAAGTTGGAAAGGCAGATAGAACTGGCATGATTTTAGTGTTCTGCAATAGGCAGATATTTTGGCAATACTGTAAGACGTTTCGTGCAATTCATGTAAGTTTCATATAAGTACTTACTTACCTGTGTCATTACTGAAAGCAGTTTAGGTGCAGTTTAAGTGCTCTACAGGTCTCTTTCTTCCATTTTTTTAAACAATGTAGTATTGCAGTTCTATATTATCTTCCTTTTTTTCCAAACCAATTTTGTACAGAGTTATGCTTGTAAACAAATGTATAACATAGTGTTTTATTCCTTTCTTTTTAAGTAGTTAATGAATTTCTTCTTATTCACTTGCTACTGTATTTCCTAATTATTCTTAATTAACCAGTTCCAGTTCCCACTGAGAAGTGGATAGTGCAAGAATAGAAGAATATATTTTATTACTAGGTTAGATGTGCAATCAAGGAAAAAATACCAAACAGAATTTTTATGAATGGACCATGCGCAATAGCAGTCTTGTCCCCCCTCCCCTCTCCCCCACAGGAGATCAGATGGAACAAAGTGCCTTTCTGGAGAGAGCTTTGTTGCACACATTAGATTTCCCAAGAGAAATAATCGCATATTTCACATTCACATCATAAATGTATTTTCTCTGAACTGAGTATGAAAAGTGTCATTCCTCAATAGGGGATCAATCCTCAAACTACCTTTTGTGCTGTCTATACTTCTGTAGTTTAATAAGGTATTGTTTTATCAATAAAAGGATTCAAAAAAGCCTTATTAATAAAAATATTCAGGAAATACATATGGGGAGGGTATAATTCCATTCAAACATCATTTATCAAAGCTTGTTGTTTTAACTTTCCTATACTGTTTGTATCCTGATATTTTAAATAATGCTACTCTTTTAAAAATAAATTGTATTTATATGATTGCTATAATGAATTGCTATTGAACAATAATGGGCAATAATGGCAGCATGGAGTCAGCCTCTTGATCTGCTCAATATAGTTCATCCTCAATGGATGAATTAAAACAGGGTCCAGCAAAGGCCCAGGTCTGAGGCTTAGCTTTTCCTCCCTAATTGGCATATAAAGGTTGTCCTCAACTTACAACTATTATTTAGTGATTGTTTAAAGTTACAATGGCACTGAATGACCAAATGACTCATAATGACCGTTGCAACATCCCCATGGTCATATGATGAAAATTCAACCACTTGGCAACTGGCATCTATCTATGATGGTATCAGTGGTCTGGGATCAGGGGGTTGTCATTTGAATCCTTCCCAGCCAGCTTCCAAAAACAGTCAATGGAGGAAGTTAGAGTCACTTGATGACCACATGTTTCACTAAACAACTGCAGTGATTCACTTAACAACCATGGGAAAAAGGTTGTAAAATTTGGCATGACTCACTTAATGCCTTGCTTAGCAACAGATCTTGGCCTCAATTGTGCTCACAATTTACAGGGCTATCTGTACAGTTAATCCGCATTTAGCAATTGGGACCAACAACTCAGTTGTTAAGCAAAGTGTTGCTAGTAGAATCACAACCCTGCTTACAATCTTACTTGAGTTTCCCCTTGCTATACAGACCTTCAACAATCACAAATGCAAGGACTGGTCACAAAGTTACTGTTTCATCATATAACTGCAAATAATTATTATAACGGGAAGTAATAGTCATAAGCAAAGGGTTGCTAAATGAGTCAGTGACTGGACTACCTGTATTGTTGTGGTGCTAAAATAAATTGAATGGGGATGATTTTCCCTCTCATATCCCAGTTTCTCTGTCCCCACAGGATGTTGATGATGCTGCTTTAGTCCGGATTGATCTCGAACGCAAAATTGATTCATTGCAGGAGGAGATTATATTCCTAAAGAAAATCCATGATGAGGTATAATAGTCCACTGTCCACTGTTCCTCCTGAAGTTATTTCCCTCCAAAAAACTATTTTTTCTTCTAACTTCTTTTATGATGGTTTCTTCAAGCAATGATGTTTCCATCAGGTGCTCTAACATATCACAGGGAGAAAGCTTCCTGAGGAGCTTATACAAGCAGGCAAAATCAAGCCAAGCCATTTTATAGGGATTGAGAAATTATTTAGAAAGCATTAAAACTAACAATAACAACAGTTATAATACTACCAACACTCCAGGGTTCAACCACAATTAAAATTAATAGTTAAAAAAGCAAAATTTTCAAAAACACTATAAAATCAATATGCATTCTACAATCCCAATTAAAATAAAACCTATAGAGATAGTAAGTCTTTATGATTTTTATGATTATGATTGCTTTTGCTGATACAAATTTTTATGAAATCTTATAGTGCTCTGATTAAAGAATGAGCAACTTGAAAAAGGGGAGAGTGGAAGCAAAGAGGTAAGTAATGCTCCATTTTGGTATCCTCAGGAGGATTAGAGTCGGGTAAAGTGTTACTCTTTTCTTCCCAGGAATGAGAGTTCTGATCTGCTTTGCTGACAAAAATTAGTACTAAATTTAGTACTAAATCAGTGCTAAATAATTTAGTACTAAATTAGTATTAAATCAGCAACAAACATACACACACAAACACACCAGGGGTGGGTTCTACTTACCTTTACTCCCAGTTCACAACGGGAAAGCATGTGAACACTTGCTTTGCTTGCGCTCGCACAGATCACCCGTGATGATGTTGGGGCAGGTGGGCGGAGCCTCCCACCAGTTTTACTACTGGTTCTATAGAACCGGATAGAATCGGGAGCAACCCACCACTGAAACAGACAAATACAGTGTTATTTGTCACATGGGCATATGAAAATTTTAGCAATTGATTGTTCCTCTGTATTTATGAAGTATGTATTTCATACTTGTGTAATGTAGAGAAGTGGGTGACCAAGAAACTTTAGACATTATCAGACTACCTCAATAGAACTGTTGAGAAAATCCATGTAGGAAGACCATCACCTGCACCATGTATAATACCTGGAATATCTAGAGAAGTGTGGAATATAAATATTTTTTTTAAAAATGAGCAAATGTGAATACAATTGAACAGTAGATATATTGGGGAAAACTAATGCAGACATTGCAGACACAACTGGAACAATTCCCCTGCAAATTCTGCCCAAGATTTCGTTGTGGAAACCTTTTAAAGATAGCTCTTTGAAAAACCTCATAGGCTGTGAATTCTTGAATTCAGTCCTTCAAGAGGACTTCTGTCTTTCTTTTTGGTTGTTATAGTGTGAAATAAAATTGATTGGATGGTGAGTTAGAAAGGAAAAAGACAGCCTTGTGTTAAAAGCTGGCAATAGGGAATTCCAATAGTCAAGGATGAATCCCAAATGTCATAGATCTGCCCACATTTTCATTGCTTTGGGAGGAACAATTAGGGGTCACCAATCACTTTAAGATACCACTTTCATACAAGCAATTGTAAAATGGTAAAGTAAAACTGTTCTGAACTGAAGCACTTGATATTTGGGGGAGGAGAGAGAAAGGGTTCCAGAAGATCAGGTGCCATTGCTGGAAAGGTTCTGTTTTTGGAATGTATAGAAAGTCTGTTACAAATTAAAGCAGGTGCCTTTAATGATTCAGCCATCCCTGTACACCAAATAAAGAGTGCATGGAAGAACCATGTTATCCTTTCCATACTGCTTGTGTGAATTTGTATGTGTCTACTTTCTCTAGGGTTGCTTCATTCCACTTCAGGGAAACTCAGCCCTGCCCTAAGTCTGATTTTATTGGTTTAAAAACTTTTCCGTCTCTTTCTTAGGAACTGCGGGAGCTGCGGGAATATTTGCAGCAGCAACAGGTTCACATTGAGATGGACATGACCAAGCCTGATTTGACATCTGCCCTGCGTGAGATCCGCATCCAGTATGAGTCCATGGCCACAAGCAATATGCAAGAGACTGAAGAATGGTACAAGTCAAAGGTATAGCCACAATATAATGGACAGGAGTAAGAGGAACTATCAGCTAGGGAATATACATTAAGACTTACATGGCATCGGTCCAGGGTACTTGCAGGACCACCTTCTGCCATCATCTTACCGCCCTGTGCGCTCACATAGGGCTGCACTCCTCAGGGTACCATGGGCCAGACAATGTTGGCTGGTGGTGCCCAGGGTGAGGGCATTCTCTGTGGGTGCACCAACCCTCTGGAACAAACTACCCACCGACCTCCAGACTGCCCCTGACCTCTTTTCCTTCTGTCGTGATCTGAAGACATGGCTTTTTAATCAGATCTGCTGATGTGGTCTTTTAATTTTTTTCTGTTTTCAATTGTTTTAACTTAAATTATTTTAACTATTATATTGTGTATTGTCTTTTTAGTGTTTTGTGAGCCGCCCCGAGTCCCTCGGGAGAAGGGAGGCATATAAATATGATAAAATAAATAAATAAATAAATAAATAAATAAATAAATAAATAGGGTATCATCTATGTAGATGAGAACCCCCTTGTACAGGTGCTCATGCAGCATCTCATTTATTAATTGCATGAACACCGCTGGGGCTCCCTGAAGTCCAAAAGGCATCCCTTTGAATTGGAAGCTCCCTAGGGGGCAGTTGAACACTGTTTTCCACTCATCTCACTCCCTGATGCATACTCAGTAGTATGCTTCTCTGAGGCGTAGTTTGGTGAAGACTTTTCCTTTGGCCAGATGAGATAGCATGTCCTTCATGAGGGGGAGGGGGTATAGATTGTGTATGAATATGGCATTTATTTCACAAAAGTCCACACACAATCTCATAGTTCAATCTTTTTTTTTTCTTTGAAGAGGATTGGCACTGCAACCTGTAGTTTGGCTGGCTCAATGAACCCCCTTGCTAGGTTTGTGTCTATGTAATTGCACATTTCTTGCATTTCCTGAGGCATCATGACATACAGTTTGGGCTTGGGTAGTTTTGCCCTGGGGATGATTTTGATGGTGTAGTCTGTCTCGCAGTGGGGAGGCAGGACATCGCACTCATCCAGAATACTTCTGTGAGGTCCTGATATTCCCTTGGGATCTGTTCCGTCTCTGGAGTTTTGTCGGATGTGACTGCCAGTTGTTCTGGTGGATTCTTTTGCAGGGTTCCCTGCATGGGCAGTGTTTCTGTTTTCTGGGGGAGGGGGTTGGGGCCCCCTTGCTATCCTTAGTCTGCAGGTACCCCCTTGCCATCAGATGGTTGGTCCCCACTTGTCTAGCTAGGAGAGTTCCAGCATGACTGCATCTGTCATTTTGGGGGCTATTATGAATTGAATTACTTCCCAGTGAT
>JANHFM010003715.1:165933-177381 GCA_032468115.1 Grayia smithii
CTCCGACCCTGCGTCTCCCTGTGACCGATAAGATCCCACAGGGTCGGTCTCCTCCGGGTTCCGTCAGCTAAACAATGTCGGCTGGCGGGCCTGTGGGAAAGAGCCTTCTCTGTGGCTCTGGAACCAACTACCTCCCGAGGTCCGGACTGCCTCCACCCTAACTGGCCTTCCGTAAAGCAGTTAAAACTTGGCTTTTCCGGCAGGCATGGAGCCATTGATCTCGCTGTTATGATCTAGCGAGATCCAGCCCAGACAAGATATGAGCATTCTTATTTATTTTTATTGTTTTTGAACCCGCTTTTAAACCTTTAAATTTTATTGTGTTACTGTGTTTTTTTGTGAGCCGCCCGGAGTCCTTTGAGAGTTGGGCGATGTATAAATCAAATCAAATAAATAAATAAATAATAGATATCCAAGGGTAAAGATTGCCCAGCGCAGAAATAGAAAAGGTTATACAAATAGCTTTCTTTCTTTGGTAATGGCATCCTTTCTGACTTTTTACTCTGTGTTTGGATAGGCTTAGGTGTCAGTGTACTATAAAATATAATGCACTACAATTAACACCTGTTATTGGCTGATATTTTATGTGGTATAGAGATTTATTTTGTGAGAAGTCATTGTTGCAATAAACATTTTTATTTTAATATTTATATTGGATTGATAGATGTATAGATCAGACAGGTAAGCTTACAATTGAGTATACTTGTTACGTAGGCTGCTCCTCCACCAGATAAGATTCACTGTTTTATTCTTCAAGCCCTACCTGATGCCCTTATCTATTACATCTCCCTTTAGGTCATGCTGAACACTGAGCGGTTAATCAAGCATGCAGTACAGGAAAGATTGGCAGTGACAGTGTGTATTAACAAGATTGACCGGCTGATATTAGAACTGAAGCTGCCACCTACTGATGCCTATTATAAGCTGCGGCACATAGTGGATGAAGTCAATGGCTTAATCAGGTACAGAAATGAGACTGCTTATAATAGATACGCTTGAATCCCACTGCCTCAACATTTAATACAGCTTTCAGTTCAGAACATCAGATTTCCTTAAACATCACATTTTTTAAATGTTGAATTTGGGAAGATTCTATTTTAAAATATTTGGGTTTTTTTTAACAAAATGATTTTAAAATTACACCTAGAATATAATTCACCTTACGCTCATATAATTTTACTTCTTATTGCTGTAAACATGTGCTCTTACACCTCGGATTCATTGAATAAAACTTTTCGTTAGCAACTTGACATTAATTAATTCAAAACCAAAAGCTTTAACGTGGGCTTATGTTTATCTTATGATCTTATTGTTTCTCTTGATGAAGTTGTTTGATACTATATTTTCTTGTTTTCAGCATGTATTCCACAGATGAGAATCTGATCCTTTCGCCTCTTTTGGGCAATGTCTGTTTTGCCAGCTCTCAGTATAGCATTTGTTTCACACTGGGTTCCTTTGCCAAGATATATGCTGACATGTATGGTAAGCATTGGACAAAATAACTCTGTTAGCTATGTTAAGACATCCTCTTATCTAAATGGCTAATCCAGTTGCAAAATCCATATGTTCTTTGTCCAAATGTTTGTTATATTTTATTTTTTTAGACAGTTGCAAATGTTACTTCACAGTCAAACAAGGCCAGCAGTAGAGGCCTTCCACTGATAGAGCTGTATAACTTGAAAGTAGCAGAGATAGGAATCTGGCTTGTCTGCTGTTCCAATCATAATTCCTAAGGAAAACTTTACTTGAATAAGTAAATAATCCTTGTATACTTTCCCATAGTCATAAAATTTAGCATGTGTAGTTTTTAAAGGTTGGGGCCTACATTCTTCACAGTGATACTCCCTGAGAAACAGTATTGATATTCTGTTCATCCCTTAGTGAGCGGCATGTTCTCAGAGGGTCATCTCTTTCTACTAAAATTTACTAGAAGGCCTGGCTATTTTGTTAAGAATCTTTTAACTAGCTGTCTATCTTTTAAAGTGAAAAACAAGTTCCAAAAGCTGCTGAGCAAAGATTTAGGAGATCTTTCAAACTGGAGTTCAGTTGATTACAGAATAATAGAATATTAAAATTTCCAAATGACTTGAAGCATTTTCCCTTGTATGCCTGTGACTTCCTTTATTTTTTATCTTTTTTTCCCCTAACACTATGCATCCCATGTAAGAACACCTAAGAGTTAAAAGAATGATTATGGAATAAGAACTTCTATCTAGCCTCGGTCATAACCTCATTTAAGTATTCTTGTAAGGAATTTACCCATTACGCATTCATGATATATATTTATATGACATGTGCATGTACAAATACAAGCTCTTGGACCATTCTGATCTTCTGCAGCTATGTATATTGGTCTCTTGCACTGTCACACTCTTCTCTATTTTTTTCATTTATTAAATTACTTTAGCATCCTCTCAGTTTGTTTAGTGTCTATGGAGATTCTCAGTCATTAGGGGAATGGTTGTTCCAAAAATGCTTTTTCAAGAGACAACCGTAGTTTCTGGTTTTTCTTTGAAGACATTTCGATTCTTATCCAAGAAGCTTCTTCAGCTTTGACTGGCTGGTGGGGAATGGAAGGATTTATAATCCTTGCAGGCAGCTGGTCATTTTCATTCTCTCATTCAGTCACTAAGGTCACCTGGAGATTTATCCGTGTCATCAGGGTCACCTGAGTGGTGCAAATGATCTCAGTGGTCTCAAAAGGTCTCACTTTGTTTCTTCATTTGCCATCTAGACTATACACCCAATTTTCACAGACTCCCACTTCTAATCAGTAAGCAGCCTTATATTTGGAATTGTAATACATGTGTGCTATATTCAGTTTCAGTTAGTAATAATGTATCTCAAGTTGTGATGGGCAGAGAAGGGCCACTAGTAAAAAGGATTCAAATGGGATGCTTTAAAATATAGACAGCACACAGGCTTCTTATCCCAGGTTGCTTCCTTCATTAAGACCAGAAGGGCGAAATATGGTCTGGTGTAACATGCATCATGAAGGGTTGCAACTTTTTGTAAATTGCCCAATTGTTTACTGAGGGGGAAATTTCAAGATAGATATTCAAAAGAAGAATTTAGATTCTATAGTATCTTCAGAATTTTCCTCCTCAAGCAATAGCATGTCTATTTTCATTGCCGCTCATTAAGTTCTGCTTCATTTTCCCATTACATTAGAGTGGAACAGAGGAAAAACTACTGGAAATTGGTTATTGTACAGATTGTTAGAACTGAAATGAGATTCCACTTCTTTCTGCTTGTTACAGGAGACATCAATTACCAGGAGTTTGCTAAGCGACTGTGGGGAGATATCTATTTCAACCCCAAGACGTAAGGAGCAACTATTT
The DNA here is from genome assembly GCA_032468115.1 of Grayia smithii. Taxonomy (NCBI): domain Eukaryota; kingdom Metazoa; phylum Chordata; class Lepidosauria; order Squamata; family Grayiidae; genus Grayia; species Grayia smithii. The sequence goes on from JANHFM010003715.1 coordinate 169,275, forward strand.
TTTTTATTATCTATTTTATTAGATTTATATGATTGCCCAATAAACAATATTAAAAAAGTAAAAACATATAAAAAAAGATAAAACACAGAAGCTCAGAATTTTTTTAAAAGAATTGATCAACACAATGAAGAATGGGGTTCTGTTACACAACTGTGCCCTAGGCTTGAGGGCAAAACCATGTCTTCAAGGCCAATAGGGACAGGGGCAATCTGATCTCTGGTGGGATGATATTCTACAGGCTGGGTGCCATAGCCAAAAAGGCTGTCATCTGGGCCCTGTCATCAACACTCCTTAACGGACAAGGTTGAGTGTATTTCTTCTGGTAGATTGGAGAATAAAATGGGGGCATTGTTAAGCTTTGCTTTCCAGTTATTTTAAGACATGGCTCCTAAGCATATTGGTACAACACCAAACGATAGAAACAATCAGCAGGAAATAACTTGTGGTATTTTTGCTCACATGGTGAATAAATAGGGTGAATGGATATCTTGGTCTATGAGAGGGGAGCAAGGGATTTTCTCTTCTGTGAATGCACATCCATGCAGAATTGAGATGGAATATTAGAATAGAAAATAAAATTGAACTGAATTCTTTATTGGCCAAGTGTGATTGGAAACACAAGGAATTTATCTCCGGTGCATAAGTTTACAGTGTACATATAAACATCAAGTCATAGGTCATAATTATAGTTACAATCATTTATCATAAGTTACAAAACAACAATAAATCACAAGAAACTAATAGGAGAAGATAATGGGAAAGATGAGAAAAGATGACAAATGAGACAGTGCTGTGGGAATTAAGCGTTCAGCACAGTGATGGCACAGGGGCAAAATGGGTGTTCTGGCATGCAATGCTGTATAGTGGCATCTTCAGAGGAGATGTTGAAATAAATTTATGTCCAGGATGTGAAGGGGCTGTTGATATTTTCTCAACCCTTTCTGGTTCGTGCAGTATACAGATCCTCAGTGGAAGTCCGGCTGTTTGCAATTGTTTTTTCTGCAGTAATGACTATCTGTTAATGTCTGTACTTGTCCTGTTTGGTTGCTGTGCCAAACCAAACAGTTATTGAGGTATATGAATGAACAAATGCATTTCTGGTTATTCTGACAAGCAAATCAAATTGCTTTCTCAGGTATTCAGAACCTGAGTCATTTCAGGAGAGATTTTGATAGCTGTGGTTGCATTCCACCTGGTATCTAATCTCCAATTTCACTCATCTGATGTTCAAGAGAAATGCATGGGGGGAGAGGGGAATGAAATTATAACTATTACTCTGATTGGTATGGTTAAGAAAATAAAATGGGAGCATTTTTGAGGGGGGATTTTCCCCAGTTACTTTGATACATGGCTACAATGTTCCTAAGGATCTTGGTACAACACCAGAATAGGATTTTTAAGTGTCATGCATGTTCAGTTATGTATAATTTTGTACATTCTAGGAGAAAATTCACTAAAAAAGCACCAACAAGTAGTTCCCAGCGAAGCTTTGTGGAATTTATTCTTGAGCCTCTTTACAAAATATTGGCCCAGGTATGTTTTTAACTCTGGAAAACGTATTCATGTTTTATTTGGGAATATTGGAAATGTAAGCTATTTTTACAATATGAGAGTCATGTCATCTCAAGAAGAAAGATGAGCAGGAAAAAAACTTACCCTTCATTTCCAAGAATAAAGCATTTGGGTATTTGCCTCAAGCAGTTATATACTTTACTTTGCTACATGTATTTAAGCAACAATATGACAGCCATCTGTCAGCAGTTGTCTGCTTATATCTAGAGAGTAGACTTCCAAAAGCTCTTTTAGCTCTGGGATTCTTTATCTGACATCTATCCTGTTTGCATAAACTTCAGAAAATAAAATGCCTTTCTTTCTTAGTTCAAAAACTAATATTGCTTCCTATAGTGAGAGATAAACTAGTTAATTAAAACAGTCCAGGAACAGATAAACAAAGCTTTTTAATAGAGCAAACAGTTAAATGTCCTGATGGAGGATTATTCAATAACTGCAGATAAGACCACCTGCAATGTAGCAAACAAATTTGAGAGGATGCATCAATCTGAGAAGAGGAAGTTAGAAGAAAGGTTGTTTCTTTTGATATATTTTTATTTTAAAGCAATTTATAATCAAATTAAAGCTGTTCAAATAGAAAGTACTTTCAAAGGGTTAAAATGGTTGACAAAGCATGCCTGATAAAGCAGTAAAAGTAAAAACTACAGATTTTGTAAAAAAAAATATGGTAAAAGTTCCCCTTGCACATATGTGCTAGTTGTTCCCGACTCTAGGGAGTGGTGCTCATATCTGTTTCAAAGCTGAAGAGCCAGTGCTATCCAAAGAAGTATCTGTGGCCATGTGGCTGGCATGACTAAGCACCAAAGGCGCATGGAATCGCTGTTACCTTCCCACCAAAGGCAGTCCTTATTTTTCTATTTGCATTTTTTATGTGCTTTAGAACTGCTAGGTTGGCAGAAGCTGGGACAAGTAACGGGAGCTCACCCTGTAACGTGGCACTAGGGATTTGAACCACTGAATGGTCAATCTTTTGATCGACAAGCTCAGCATCTTAGCCACTGAGCCACCGTGTCCCTCTTTAAAAAAATATTACAGGATTAAAAATAGCACAGCAGAATCTTTAAAATGTCTGAGATAAATAAAGAGCCTTTAACAAGCACAGACAAGCCAATGAAGATAATGCTGGGTGTACCTCAGTTGGCTTCATGTTACTGTGTCAGAAGACTACTACTGAAAAGACCTACACCTGGTTAGCCACATTTTACATTTTAGCAGGAAGGGTAGAAAGAGCTGAGCCTCTGAAGAGGATTTTAGTATACAAGTAGGAGTGTAAAAAAATTTATATTCCTTCAGTTATTTTAGATGCTTTGTCCCTTTACTTTGTCTCTTCTCAAATACAAAATTGCTTTTCGTGATTTATTCAAAAACAAATACATATAAAGGCAGCCACGATTGAATCTGACAACTTGTTGAATTGACTGAGACAGTGCTTTCTAGCTGAAATCAGAGTGTGCATGAGTTACCAGTGCAACTGCATTGCTTCTTTTGTATAGTTCCCATTGTGTGACTGTTTATTCTCTTGTAATCCCTTCCTCTCCAATTTCTCTGCAAGGAGGTAAAAAAGAACAGGTCATTACGACATAAATCAGTCACAGTTCTCTTGATCAACATAAAGAGTAAAATCAGATCATATATTAAAGAAAGCTTGACAAGCATGAAGCAAAGAATGTTAGGCAGTTTCTGTTCTATGGCAGTGTGCCAAATGTTCTGAAACCAGAGCTCCAGTTACATATGTTTATCTTTCTTGTGTTTAGTTATAGATATTCAGTCAGAAAAAGAATCACAGATTTTTTAAACAGAATATATGCATTGAATCCAAAAATATATTCAGCAAAGCAAACTGAGATACACATTAATTACCGTATTTTTTGGTCTATAAGATGCACTCCCCCCCTCCAAAGTGGGTGGAAATGTCTGTGCATCTTATAAAGTGAATGTTGTCGAAGCCCCACCCACTCACCAGCCCCACATCCTTCGGCCTCTTCCAGCAATTTACCTCCTTGCAGCAAACAGCAAGCACCCTGGTCAGCTTCAGCACAGCCTGATTTAGCACGAGCAGCTGATTGGCAGTTGGATCAGCCTCCTGGATTACCGCCAATCAGCTATTCCATAGCTGTGGGGATCATTGCTGCCCATTGCCGCTGCCGCCCATCGCACAGAGGTGGTGATGGGTAGCGACAAGTCCTGCAGCCTTGAACAGCTGATCCACAATATTCTGGGAGGCAGATCCAACCGCCAATCAGCTGCTTATGCTAAATCAGGCTGTGTTGAAGCAGACCAGGCTTCAGGGTGGCAAATTGTTGGGAGGCAGAGGCAATTCATTTTTTCTTGTTTTCCTCCCCAAAAGCTAGATGCGTCTTATGATCTGGAGCATCTTATAGTGTGAAAAATATGGTATTTGATTCATAATTTGAAACCTGTAAGAACAACCCAGAACAAATGGGAAAAAACTACCACACATTAAAATATGTATCATTTACTTCACATAAAATATTTGAATATAAAGATGAGATTTTCTTATTAATTATTGATAGATTTTTTATTGGTATTTTTAAAAACACCATCTATGAAACAATTTCAGAAGAAATTATTTATCTTGGACCAAAGAAGAAGCTACTGGTTATATTTCATATCTTATTCCACTTTTGATAATTAATCATTTTGTTAATCTTTTATTGGAAATCATTTTCTAAGACCATTTTAGAGTACTTAGGAGGTAGTAGTTTTTTCCATAATGTTACATAATTTAGAAACAAGACATTTACATGAATATCAGTTTTTCAAAATTTGTCCCGGGTCTACTTGCTTGGGTTTTACTTATGAATTAAAAAGGAATTATCTAAACAGTAAATAGTGTAACTAGTACAGCTTAGAGAACTATTTTCATCAATTATCATCTCTAAAATAATAACAGAATCACTTCAGTCTGTAATTGTTTATTGGTCCTTAGCTTAGAAAGTAAAGTGACAGAAACAGGAAGGGAGGAAGCACTGTATTGTGTGGATCCTATTTGTATTGTCAGTGTAAATCACATAGTCACTTCTTCCAATTAATATAATCTTCACTACTTGCATCTTTCATTTATTCTCCTACATCCATTTTGCACAGGTAGTTGGAGATGTAGATACCACCTTGCCTCGAACTTTGGATGAACTGGGAATTCACCTGACCAAGGAAGAGTTGAAATTAAACATCCGCCCCCTCTTGAGGCTTGTCTGCAAGAAATTCTTTGGAGAGTTCACAGGTAAAAATAATTATATTTTTCCTAACTCCCTAAATCTTCCCAGGCTAAGGATAGCTAAACATGTGTTGCAATAACTATTCAGTGTTACCTGACAGAGAGCATCCTTGATTTGAGACAAGCTAACATAAAACTCTGTGAATGAAAACTCAAAGTAACAGGATGAAGAGAAATGAAACGACTTGTTTTACCGCAAAGATGTTCCTGAGTAAGTTACTGGAGAAAGAAGGGCAACTTGTTTTGGATGTAAGCCTATCCCTGATGATACACAGTGTTTTTAGCTCATCAAGTGCCCTTGAGTCAATCATTTTCTCTCATCCTAATCTCACAAGAATAACATGAATTTGACTGGTACCTAAACCTGAACTTTAAAAAAAAGTGACAGCATTAAAATATTATAAAATTTAAGTGTATTATCCTGGATGTCCCAGTTATATTCTCTGCTTATTACTGTACCCTTTATAGATTTAAAAAATTGTTATTAAAATGGGCCTCAGAGTAATAACAGTGCTTATGTTTGTTTATATATTAGAAGATTTATTAGGCTCTTTTTGGTATACAACATGGTTCTCAAAATATTTTAAAAGACTAAAAATAACACACAAATCAGAACATTAAAAGGAACCATACAAGTGCTAAACATCTAATCAGTGCAGAATGATTAACCTAATATGGATTGCAATTCCATATTATTATCCAAAACTATTCCATTGTTTCTTTAAAGCTGAAATGCTATATGTAAAATATATTGCAAGTGAGTTTATATATGCTGCAGTGTTATTTCTCTTGTATATATTGAACCCTCTGAATTTCTACTTTAGCGAGCTACCCTAATTTTTTATTTCTTTAACTCTGAATGTTGATTTTTATCATTCTGTTTAGAATTCTTGTTATTGATTCCTTAAAATGCAACACTACAGCAGATAAAATCTTTTAATCTTAAAATCATACATAAGGAACAATGCCCAGATGAACACAATTATTTTTACTTTGGAAAGCTTGTCAGGTGCCAAGAATGCACTCAGCTATACAAAATAGTATTCCATCATTGGGAAAGGATAAAAGTGTTCACCATAAGGAAGGTTTTTTCTCTTCTAATCATAGAGTCTGAAGATTAATCTTATCAGAAAATCATGTAGGGAATAGACTGGCATGAAATGAGATGTATCCTCAATTATATATCTCATAGATAATTTTAGAACTTTATACCCACACTTCAGCTCTTCTAAACATCTTTCTAAACTGATACTTTCCAGGTTTATACAATATAATTTCAGACCAAATAAAGAAAAAGATTAGGTTGCTGTTCTAGAACAGATGCTACTGTGTAAAAAAAATAGTACAACTGAATATAGCAGGTATTCTGGACATGAAAGAGACTATAATGCAATGGAAAATTAAAATGAGGCAGAAACTTTCATCTCTGCCTTTTCCAAATACAGATGTATTGCTGTTTCATTTACCTTTGTTCTAGGTTTTGTGGATATGTGTGTGCAACACATCCCTTCCCCCAAAATAGGGGCAAAGACCAAGATTGAGCATACTTACACAGGCGGCGTTGACTCTGACCTAGGAGAAGCCATGAGTGAATGTGATCCTGATGTAAGGGTTTTATTTTCTCTTCCTTTGTTTGTATATGGCATCGGACTGGTTTGTGCAGTTGTGCTTGAGTAGCATTTTATTGTATTTTACTACATTTTATGTTATTGTTACTAAATAAAAGAAATCTAGAAATAACACAGAAGAAAAGAGGAACAGGTTTTAAACTGAAGCATTGCCTCTCTCAAACTTACAAATATGTAAGTTGCTTGTTTCACTTTAGCAGTTTTTTATTCCAATGCAAATTATGTAAAATGTTTGTGGTTAGATAATAGCATTGCTGAATCTCACTGACAAAATATCCTTTAATTCATTGCTTTTTAAAGTATAGTGTTTTAAACTGTATATGTGCTGCATCTACAATTTGGAAATCAGTTTTCTGAGGGATGGGTACAAAAATTGTTTTAAACTTTGTAGGTGCTAAAAATTATCAGAAAGCATTTTCTATCTCATCCTTTTGCTAATGGATCAGAGGAGTAAGGGACCAGTTGGGTAGAAATGGCTGACTTATAATAGTCCATTTTAAATGCCTTAGCTTCAGGCATAGCATGTTATTTCTCTTAGAAACATGGAGTCTGTATAAAAACTGTAGGGCAGCAACATGCTTGTTCTAGTGATGAATAAAGAGGATCAGAGTGCACAGATAATTGAAGAGTGAATGAGGCTATGCTTTGCTAGGAATGATGAAAGCTAACCATCTGCAATAGGCATATGCCCAAGGATATTTTTTAAATTCCACCCTGAAGAAAAGTACAACTGTCGCAAGACACAAATATATTTATATTTGAAAAATGAAACGTAATCCCCAACATCAATGTATGGCTCATTTTATATACCACTGGGGCATTCCCACAGGATTTCTAGACATCTTTCATAAATCCTATGATGGTTCCTCAGTTCAGAAGCCTTGATAATGAGCATTGGCCATTCAAAATTTCTCAGATTCAGTAAGCCTTGGGATTCAGTAAACCAGAATGTCACTGTGACTACTGGTTTCAAGATTTGTATAATTATTGTGATGATGATATTTGAAGAAATTATATATGGTAAAGGGTGATTTTTACCAAAAAATAAAAATTCTTTTGAAAGGGTCCACTTATGTGCCACACCACGAAAATGTATAGTACAGACGATGGGGTCCAATTCCATGCATTTGGTAGGGTATTAAGTGGAACCATCCATGCAGAGCAACCTGTCAAGGTCCTTGGAGAAAACTACACTCTAGAAGATGAAGAAGATTCACAGATTTGCACTGTGGGACGCCTTTGGATCTCTGTAGCAAGGTAGATGATTCTTAGAAATGTTTTATTCGTATTCCACATTAGAATTTATTATATTATTACTATGCGCTAGTAAACTGCCCACAGTCACCTGGTGAGATGGGTGGTAATTTCATAGGTAGGTAGGTAGGTAGGCAGGCAGGCAGGCAGGCAGGCAGGTAGGTAGATAGGCAGGCAGGCAGGCAGGTAGATAGGCAGGTAGATAGGCAGGCAAGCAGACAGACAGACAATTATCAAGCTTTCCGATGGTGATTGAGGATATGAGTGGGTCAGTAATGGTATTTGATTAATCCAGGCCTACTGCTGAGCAAATTGCTTTTGAATGAAAGTTCGGTTGTATTTTTCAGGGTGTTACCTGATCTATACCAACACAGCTTTAGATGCTCTTCAGTATTACCTATTATCTCCAAGGGTG
>JANHFM010003715.1:214628-231788 GCA_032468115.1 Grayia smithii
AAGGTGGTCCCTATTTTTCTACTTGCATTTTTTACATGCTTTCGAACTGCTAGATTGGCAGAAGCTGGGACAAGTAATGGGAGCTCACCCTGTTACACGGCAGTAGAGATTCGAACCGCTGAACTGCCAACCTTTCGATCAACAAGCTCAGTGTCTAAGCCACTGAGCCACCGCATCCCCTTGTACGTTCTTTACTCAGTCTTAAATTTCTGATCCTTTAGCTTCCATTTTCTTGCATGATAAAATAGAATAGAGAAGTATTTTGACAGCCCCCTTTCCATCATCATGCAACATTTTTATTTTATGCATTTCTGCAGTGTTTGGTGATTTCAGTTGTCCTTTTATACATGTCCTCTATTTAAAATCTTAAGGTTATATTGAAATTTGTACAAAAATTTTATGAAACTGGTATTTTTCTTGATAATTGTCTATAGAGAAATATTGCTTTTTTCATACATATTTTCAGATCAATGCAAACATTGAGTTCAATAATAAAGTAGCAGCCTCTTGGCATTTACAGAATATTGGTCAATATTAGGATTGGTCATTAGGATTGGTTAACATTGGCAAGATGACAAACCATTGCAAATCCACTTCTTTTGATCAGGCATGCAAAGTCAATACATGTTTAGTACTCCATCTGCCATTTTCAAATTTTGACACACCCATCTTGCAGATGATACTGAAAATATAAACAGTTTTATTTATTTTTATTTTTAATTAGTAAATATTGCATTTTTAAAGTGATCTGGTTTACTGCTAAAATTATATGCTGTTAAGATATGTATCTTTTTGTTGCTCAAGGTGAATGCAAATGACAATGTACCGTGTTCCCCAAAAATAAGACCCTGTCTTATTTTTTTGAACTCCAAAATAAGTACTTGGCTTTATTTTTGATGAGGTCTTATTATTTTGGGTTGCGTTAAGCAAGATGGGGCTCCTCTTGCCATCTCAATAACTCTCAAAGTTATCCAGTGAGTTTCCATGGCTCACAGTTGACTGGGTATTCCTGCTTCTACATCCAACCAATGACTGACAAATAATTGTAAGTCATGATTTAAACCACTAAGAAAGATTCATTTTCATGATTTAAATCATGGTTTATTCACTAGTCTGGAATATTTTTCTATAAAAATGCCTTCTTATTCAATATAAAATCAGAAGGTATTTGTCAGTACTCAGAAAAAGGTATAGATTTAATCTTTAAAAAGTGCATGCCATAATACTGCAATTAATTTATAAGTTGTACAAATTAATTTTAATTTAAAAATGGAATCATTTCACAATTTTTAGTACCAAATGGATTGTAAAATTTACAGATTTGCAAATGAAATGTTCTGGATAACTCTGGAACTTTTCTCCCCTTCCCTCCCCCTTCCTTTCATGCTATTTCAAGACAGTTCTGCAGTTTCCTGACGTAAATTGAATTGTGTTTTGGTCAGGGAGCTGTGTCTTGGACATAACTGTTTAGGTCAGAGTACTGTGTTTGGGACACACACTTTGTGTCCCAAAAAACATACACAAAGCCTGTTGAATTGGAGGGTTTATTCCAGAAACTGCTCCACTGTCCCTGGAACTGCATGGTTTGAGGAGCATCAGCATGGACAGAGGAGAAACAGAATGGTTCTGTTCCTGAATTTGTAAGTTTTGTAAATCTTTAGCAAAGAAATACATAATTGTAAAGTCATTTAAAGATGAATCGGTGTCAGTTCAATTCAGTTGTAGTTATTTATTGTTTGAGGGGATCTTAGTCACTAAGAGAATGATAATCAGTTTTTCAATTGTATGAAACATCTTGTTTGAATTTTACAGAGATCAAGTGTCAGTTCTGTTAACCTACCTCTATATTATTAAATAGAATTTATATTCATAATTATTTCACTGTATTGTACATTCATTTTGTAAAATAATTTTCTCAAAACGTAAAGTTTTGTTGTTAAAACAAGGATGCTTAATTTTGATTTTTATCTGACCTAATTAGATATAATTCTCACTTCATTCAGTGAAACTTAACAAAAATGCTTAACATTACAGAGACTTTCAGTCGAATTTCTCTCTTACTGTGTACCATTGTGATTCTCCTGTCTTTGACTGTTAGAGGAGACATTTCCTTTAATTGTAGAGAAGAATGGAAGTGGAAAAATATGAACAAAATGTTATATGACCCAAACTATTTTAATGAAATAATCAGTTTGACCTGTAGGTTTTAGGAGGGTGCAAGTCTACATCTGCAAAGTGATTGGATTGCACATTCACATTGTTATTACTCAAAAACCACTGTGAAAACAGAACTTAATGTCCCCCTGGTGAATGGTTGAGATGCATATAATGTTCATGCACTGTAATAAGGGGAGGAGAAAAGGGCTGTGCTGTGTTGTCTCAAACAATAGCCAGCTTAGAACAGTATCTCGGTGGCTGTCAAAACTTGTATTTTGATGAGCCCAGAAAGCATTTGGCCTTCTCAAGAATGTTTTCCTTGGGCAACATCCCTATGTTCAGCATCTTGTTTTGTGGGTCATTTTTTATCACATATTTCTTGATGACTTCTTGGGGCTGAGTTTCTTTTCCTAACCTTCTGGAAACTGCTGGAGACTGTAAGTAGCTGCAGACTGTAAGTATTTATACAACGTGGATCTGTTTCTTTAAAGGAAAAAAATAATTAGGTGCAATGTAAATCTTTCAAGCAAATTGCTTGAAATTCTGCTGTTAAAATAACATTAAAATATATGTTATGTATTCTTAATATGAGGACTATATTGATTTGCACATCTTTAGTTTCTTGTCTTTTGAAATAGTGCAAAATTATACAATTAACTTATGATTTAAATTTGAATTAAATTTAAATTTATGTTTGAAAAATGTTTATTGAATTGAAGTGTTTATGGAAGGCATATCAATAATTGAAGAAACAGTTATTGAAAATAGATGACTATTACAGCAGAACATTATTCCTGATTTTTGGATATTCAAAAAAAGTGACAAATCTCAGAAAAAATAAATGTATTTTACCATTTTAATTCTCTGGATTTATTTATTATCTATTTGTCACAATGAGTTGTATGCCACCAAAATTGTTGGACACAACGTGGCTTACATTGACTAAAGACCTTTTTTATGTCTTATTTTTTTCAAAAACACATTTCACTGGGCATGTAAATAGATGCTTTTAGCTTTTTAAAAAGTTATTTTTAAAAAAAAAAGTAATATTTTTACAATCAAAGTATTTGGAAGAAAAATAAGCTCTAATATCCATTAAATTATTAATGTTTTATATTGCTGGCTTATAAGATTAGGATTCAAACTACAATTGAAACTAAAGTTGGATTTTTTTCCAAAAGATTTCTTTGTTTCCCTAACTCTTACACAGATGCACTGTTAGATCTAATCTTACTGCTTATTGCTTTTTTTTTTAAACAGATATTTGCAAGTTTGCTTGTAATTCTGAATCAAAGGAAAAATCAGAGTTAAAGTATCCACCTTTTATCTGTTAAAAAAGGAAGAATTGGAGGAAAAGTGCTCTCTAATAGCAAATTTTACATCATTTTTTTGGAAACTAAGGATCACAGGGGATACTTTTAAAGTAAATCTAGTGATGGGCGGTGTGTTTGATTTTAGGGTACAAGAAATGTATTTAATGTTTAGAATAATACCTAAAAATTAAGATATTTTCCTAACCTAGGCTTTCATAAGTGAATGTCTAAATGTATGTTAGCTATGTGCAAGTCCTTATTTGTTTAAGGTTTAATTAGCTGCTTCAATTGCCAACAAATCCAAGGATTGCAATATAAACCTCAAAAACAATATCACATAGCTAATGGTAAGGTAAATATCACCCATTCAAATTGGGAAATAATAATATAAAACAATGTATATCATACAGGGTCACAACTCACCCTGCTATGTTAAAAAAAAAAGATCTTTTTTCTAAAGCACAAGTCAATGTTTGTCCCCAAAGGCAGATGCTCTTTGATAAAGGGTATTTGGGGGTTGCTCCTAGGTCTCTTTGCTGCTATACAAATTAATCCATGCTGCAAGTTACAGACCAAACCTTTGGGGGCACACTTTCTGGTTTAGATTATGTATTGTGCAGTGGATTCGCACGTTAACCTAAAACATGGTTTATTGGACCATGGTTTATTTAACAAATAATGGTTTATTGGTTTAGAAAGTACACTAATTACGAATTATGAACTACAGTTGTTGAATTCCCATAATTACGGTAAGTCAAAGTGAAACAAATTACAATTTGGTGAGATGTAACAAAATAATAACAGAATAATAGAGTTGTAAGGGACCTTGGAGGTCTTCTAGTCCAATCCACTACTCAGCCAGGAGACCCTATTCCATTTCAGAGAAATAGCTGTCAGTCTGTTCTTGAAAACCTCCAGTGATGGAGCACTCATAACTTCTGCAGGCAAATTGTTCCACTAATTAATTGTTCTGTCAAGAAATTTCTTCTTATTTTTAGGTTGGTTCTCTCCCTGATTAGTTTTCATCCATTACTTCTTGTCTTGCCATCAGCTGTTTTGGAGAATAGATTGATTCCCTCTTCTTTGTGGCAACCCCTCAAATATTGGAACAGTGCTATCGTGTTATCTTAGTTCTTCTTTTCATTAAACTAGGCATAGCCAATTCATGCAATCATTCATTATATGTTTTAGCCTCTAGTCCCCTAATCATTTTTGTACTCTTCTTTGCAGTCTTTCTAGAATCTTAGCGTTTTTTTTAGATCATGACCAAAACTAAATGCAATATTCCAAGTGTGGTTTCACTATGGCCTTATAAAGTGGTACTAATATTTCACAGGATCTTGATTCTATCCCCCTATTAATGTAGCCTAGGACTGTTTGAGCCAGGTATCACCCATTGTATATCTGTGCATTTGGTTTTTCTTGCCTTTGTGTAAAACCTTACTTTTTTCACCATTGAATTTCATTTCATTAGATAATCCAGTATTCAAGTTTGTTGAGATCCTTCTGTATCTTGAGCCTTTCTTCTGGAGTGTTGACTATTGCAAATTTGATGAGTTCTCTTTCTATACCATGATCTAAATGGTTTAAGAAGAGATTTAAATATACTGGACATAAGACATGATTGTCTAAGGTGTGTTTGAACCCATTATTTGTCTTACATTCTAGATAGATTTGGGGTCCAGTTGAACTTCAGTATATTAAATACCGTAGATAGATAACTCCTCCATACATAATATGAAATAGTTTGTAAATACATTCATTAGCAAAAACATAAAGCACTGATAGTCTTCTAGTTGTACAACTATGTATTTTTGCTATTGATTCATACTGTTTCCTTATTTGCAGAATTTTGCATTTTATTTTGCTTTTATAAGTCAACTGCCCCGTTATTAAGAACATCTCTAAAATGTTTTTAAGCTTCTGAATCTATTACTTGTTGAATGTCATCTGGCAAATGTATTACTATAGATACAATTATTAATTTCTCTGATAAATGACTCAGTTTTTCCTTTGGACAATGCAACTTTAAAATAGAGTTGTCTTGACTTCATTCAGGATGTAATGAAGGAGATTTTTTTTCTACTTAAGCCATAAAGGGGAGGAATCTAAATTTAGAGTCACTTTTCTGATAGTATGGTAAATATTCTGGGATCAGTAATGGAAAGAATCAGTGTCCTTAGTGATGTTAGTAAAATCACTTTAAAGATAGGGCTATACCATAATCCAGCTTTCTAAAGCTTGTTTGCTGGTATTTTGAATTAATGTTTAATTTTAGCAAGTAATGTATTTTTATTTTTGCATAAGTGTAATTAAATCTGTATTTGAAATTAAATAAATGGACTATGTCTAGGCTTAATTTGTAAGATTAATTAAGAAAGTCAAGATACGTGACATCTTATAATGTCCCTGAATTAAAGTATTGTATGGGAAGAAAGTGCTTATAAGAACAGCAGCCAGGATTCATAGGGGAAAAAGCAGTTCACTAGAAGGCACTTGTCACTCTTCCCTAACTCAAATGTTTTTCATGAGAGGAATATGTGAAAGCTCAAGAAGAATGGCAGGTTCTTTAAGGAGCATTGATAGATGTTATGTTAGCAGCCCCATGGATTCCAAATCACCTTCTTTGAATACGGATTCCTGAAGAGCCTTATAGCTCATTAATCTCCCTTCCTATTTTACTCAGATACACACTGTCATAATTATGTCAAATCAGTATGAATCAATGTTTTTCAACTTTTGGGGGTTACTGGACACATTTGGAACTTGAAGAATATGTAATGATTGCCTTGAAGTATTTCACTCCTAAACAAATAACCAATTAGTATGCAAAAAGAAATGCACGTATATAAAAATAACTGTATTTATCCCTCAAAATATTCCATTGTATCCATCAGCTCACCCAGATACTTCTACATTGCCTCAATTTATCTTGCCTGGTAGGAAGAGGCGGGGAAATGGGCCTTTCTTCTAATAAGGCACTATGTTGCAACCACCTATCCTTTTCTAAGAATGCCTGTGGGAACTTTGTGGAGCTCAGATGCATTGAAAATACAGATAAAGCTGAGGTTGCAGATTTGCTTTGCAGCATTCTAGTTTCCTTTTTTTAGTTCAATAAAAGCAAATAAAATCATTTTAGACAGGGAACTTGGCATATACCAAAGGAAATAGTATTAGATACATAATGCCCACATGGGCCCAATAACAAAATCATTATTGTGGGTGGCTATTTTATTCCACAAATTCTTACAGTGCTATCAGAGAAATAGACTGTAAAAATATGAAAGAACTGTTGAACACATGATGTATCTTTAATTGCTGTAGAAAGTATTCCTTATAGCTTGTATACACATGTCTATAAAAATAGCATTTGAATCTTGAGGGATAGTAACTGTCAGAAGCCATTGGCCATGCAAAATATAATGGTATGTAGAAATTACTGGACTTCCACATAAATCTTACAAAATAAGTATGGAGAATAGATCTGGTAGAGATAGGTAGCAGTGAAAACTATTCCCACAGCAGATATACAAGGGCTTAACAACCAAGGATGTGTTTTCTATGATCAGCTGCTTAGCAATAATTTTAGTGTGTTGTTGACCTGATCCAGCAAAGAAAATAGTTGAGATTAGTCTGTTGCTAAATCCTGTGTGTCAGAAGTAAATTCAGAATACTTAGTACCCTGTTTCCCCCAAAATAAGACATCCCCTGATAATAAGCCCAATTGGACTTTTGAGTGCATGGCAATAAGGCCAAATGCTTATTTCAGGGTTCAAAAAATATAAGACAGGGTCTTATTTTGGGGGAAACCCGGTATTGCTTCTGGGTATGAATAGGTTGGGCACTAAGAGGCTATAGAAGAAAGTGCAAATTTTTAAAAGAAATTCAGAGCTACCGTGAAAACGGCAAGTCCATGTCAAACCTTTCTCTTCCCTGTCCTTGCAACAAAATCTACTTTCCTCAGCCAGTAACGTTGTATATGGATGGATAAATTATAACACACTTGAAGAATAGATCTTCCTTCTGTCCTTCAAGACCATGCTGCCTTCAAGGAGTTTTGTGAATTTTGGATTTTGTTTGGTTTAAATCTTTCCGCAGCCACGATTTCACAAATGATCTTAAGGTAGTTGCTGCTTGATTAGCCTGAATCTCTGATTTACATTTTCAGTATATTCATGTTGAATCATAGGGCTGCTGAATGGAAATAAAGTATATGAATAGGTTTGAACAAAAAGCCCTCGTGCATTCTAAGAATATTGCTCATAATCTTTGGGGAAAAGGACAAAAATGCTTTGTAAGTGGCACTAATGTTGTCATTGCCCTATGTCCTGCCTCCCCCACGCAGGCTGGAGACATCAAATAGAATTGAGCTGCATTGAGAGCTCTTTCTTATCACATGCGTCACAGAAGGCTAGCATGTGGTACTTGTTACCCTTGTCCTATGAATGGCTCATTATTTGAAGATATAACTTCCTTTTTTTAAACCACCCTCTTCTTCCCAGTCATGAATAAAAATTATGTATTGAATTTCCATAATGATGGCTCAACTGTGATGTGATAGTGTCTTTTTCCTACTTTTGCAAAGTTTAAAAACCTGTCAATAATCAAAATACTACACAGCAATGTAATCTTGCTATGATTTGAAACACAGCTATGCTTTGACAGTTTAATTTTTTCATGATTTATTTTAAAATCCAGATTTGAACTTCAAAGACCAGTGTTTGAGGCTTCTGGTTTACCAATATCTAATGACATAATAGAACTTAATATTAAACTTTTTAAAGAGCAGGTTTTCAAATGGCTACAAAATACATTTGTAATAATGATTGAAGCTCAACTGTTAACAGAAAATTTTTAATATTTTGAGAGTCCTTGACCACTGTTGCTTTTGCAGTAATGTCTATAGAGGGGAAAAAAGCATAGGAGTCTTGGAATTAATGTGGTAGATTGCAAGAACAGTTTATTGTTTCTCTAATAAAAAGTAAAAAAAAAAATATTCTGAAGACCCACTCTGAAGTCTGACTTCTGAATGTGCATCTGACATTCACATTGCTTTGATGTCTGTTTTCAGATCCTTTCAGATAGATAGGAAGGAAGGAGGATTTCTTTATATATTCCCAATTTATAAGATAGAAAATGCTCACATTCCTGCCTCTCAGAAATGTGAATTAACAATACAGTTAATTAAATGGGTTGTAGACTGAACTTGTATTATGAATTGGGGCTTCTTCCTGAGCTATAAATAAAATGGGGGTGGAGTTGTGTTTATGCTTGCAAGTTTAAATTTGAATCAGGTGAGTTAATCCAAGAGACATTTCCCTATGGAGTCATAAGGCAGCAAAATGTTTTATTTGCTTATATACAAACAGATGCTTTAAAATACTGACATAAGGAAAATGCTACACAATATATAAACCTTTACTCGTGGTTTGTTGCTCATATCCATATCAGCCAGTGGACAGGTCATACATGCAACATTGATAACCTACTCCACTTTAGGATTTAAACATGTTTAAATATGTTTAAACAATTTTATAATTGATTTGAGTTAATAAAGAACTCAAAAGTTATAGGAGAGGGAGCAAAATGTGCTGAAGATTTTTAAATGCAGAGATTATCTTTTCAAGGATGAGAACTGGATTCTTAAGATGTGCCTTTTAGTTTAAAACCTGCTTACTTGAACTATATGGAATCACTTTTTTAAAATAAAATATTGCTGCAGATAAGTCTTCCAACTCACGGAACCTTGTAAATCTGAGGGAGATGGACAGTTAACAGGTATGAAATATAATGAACAAATAAATAAACAAACAAACAAATAAATAAAATGACAAAAGCTACTAGTGTCTGAAAGTTTTAATGAATCTGCCAAGAAGCTGGTAATCTGCTTTTTTTGCTGTTTACACCGATAGAGAAGCCTGAAGGATTTAGGTACTACTGCAGTGCTATGCTTTTATTTTTTGGCTGGCAAAAGAGAACCCATGGAAGACAGTGGTTTTGTGTGAAGAATGCAGAGTGGTTCAAGCCTACTTTGAGGGAGAAGGCAAAAAAATAAAAATAAAAAATTAGCACTTTGGAATTGTTAATTGAATAGTGACTTCTGCTTTCTACCAACAATGCATGCTATGATAACTGGGGGAACAGGCTTGATTTATGCATAGCATATGAGGGATGGAGTCTATCTGCCCTCCTAACTTCCTTACATAGAATTCATAACCTGTGGCTTTCAGTAGAATTGTTACCTAAAGGCAACTTTCCAATATGAGAACACAAAAATAATTAAACAATAAAACTTCTCTCTCTCTCTCTTTCTCTCTCTCTTTCTCTCTCTCTTTCTCTCTTTTTCTCTCTCTCTCAAATTTATGTAGCCATCCATCTCACTCCAGGCAACTCTGGCTGGCACATAACAATAAATAAAAATATTTTACAAGCCTGTATGCTGAAGAAAATGAACAGGAGCAGGAAATAGGAGACTATTTTGACAAGACTGAACTTCCAAAAATACCAGCCCTCACGAAAGAGATTTTGAATAGAGAAATTACAGAAGGAGAGGTAGAGGCGGTATTAGGGAAACAGAAGACAAGTAAGATCCCGGGTACGGATGGTCTCCCGATAGAATTATACTAGGCCCTTTTTGATACATTAGGTAAACATCTGATTGAGGTATTTAATGAAGTTTTGTTAGCTGGCCAAATCCCTAATTCATGGAAAGAAGCTTATATCTTGTTATTGCCGAAAGAAGGTACTGATCCATCATTGGTAAATAATTATAGGCCGATATCCCTACTTAATGCAGATTATAAACTTTTTTCGGTGGTGTTAGCACAGAGATTGAAGGGCTTCCTGAGCAAATTTATCCACGGAGACCAGAATGGGTTTTTACCCTTCAGACAGTCTAAAGATAATGTTAGAATAATATTGAATATATTGGAATATTACAAACTGAATTCAGATAAACAAGTAGCTCTGATCTTCATAGATGCCCAAAAGGCCTTTGACAGGGTAAGTTGGAGATTTTTGTTTGCACAATTAGAGAAGATGGATTTTGGTGAAAGTTTTATCAGGGTGATACGTGCAATTTACTCAAACCAGGTGGCAAAGGTTTTAGTGAATGGGGAGGAATCTGAAAAGATCCAGATATGTAAAGGTACCAGGCAAGGGTACCCTCTTTCACCTTTGTTATTCACCCTGACACTTGAACCCTTACTCAATGAAATTAGGTGGCAACAGGAGATTAAAGGAATTAGAATCAGAAGGGAAGAGTATAAATTACAAGCCTTTGCCGACGACCTGGTGTTCATCTTAGAAGACCCTCTGGAATCAGGCCCTTTTTTGATACAGGAGCTCGAATTTTATGGGGCAGTAGCTGGTTTCAAAATTAATAAAGATAAGACTAAGATTTTAGCTAAAAATCTTACTAAAGATCAAAAGAAAGAGTTAGAGGAAAAATTGAGAATCCAAATTACTAAAAGAGTGAAATACTTGGGCATTTGGCTAATGCCCAAGTGCTTAACCATAAAAAAGACAATTATTTAAAGCTCTTTCTTACACTAAGGATAAACTAGAGAGATGGAAGAGGTTACAGTTATCTCTATTAGGTAGAATAGCAGTAATCAAGTCCTATATTCTTCCTAAGTGGATTTACTTGTTTCAAACTGCCCCAGCATTATTAGATCCTAAATTTTTTCTAACCCTAGAACAATACGTGAGTAAATTTGTATGGCAAAATAGAAGACCTAGGATAAAATTAAAAATGCTCCAGGAATTGACATCTAGACGAGGATTTGGCCTACCAAAGTGGGAGATGTATTACCAGGCAGCTATTATGGTGTGGATCAGGGATTGGATTTTATTGAGGAGGAGGATTCTTACAATCGGTATAATCTACACCAGGGGTAGCATTATTTTCTGGGACAAGAAAACCCAAAAAGATATAAATATTTTGTGGACCACTATCTCTGAAAGATTTTGATTTCGATATGGGAACGAATTAAAAATAAAATCTACCCAATGACCCTAATTTGGTTGTCACCACTGGAAGCTGTGATCTGGCCCTCTACTGTAAAGAGAAACCCTTAACTTATCAGGAGTTGCTGGACTCCCAGGGAAGAGTTAAAACTCGGGATGAACTGGCAATGTTGGGTTATGACTTAGACTGGTGGACCCATGCTCAGGTTCAATCTAGGGTGGCAAAAGATAAGAGTAACGGAGGAATCTATAGAATGCCCCAGGAATTAGATAAAAAATTTTTAGGGAAGGAAGAGAAGATACTTTTTAATTGTTATCAATTCTTATTAACTTGATGGATTGGGGAAGAGGTGATTAAGGATTCAATGATTGCTTGGAGAAATATAGATGCTTGATTGATTTGGGGAAATGGGAAGAGATCTGGAACAAGACATTAAAATTAATGGCTGCTGCGTATAAAGAGAATACATATAAAATGTTGTACAGATGGCACCTTCCACCCGCGAGGATCTTGAAAATGTTCCCAGGGACTTCGCCGATTTGTTGAAAGTGTGGAGTTGCTATAGGAATTTACTATCATTTATGGTGGACATGTCCCCGAGCAAGCGACTGGTCCAAAATTCAGAAATGGATTTTTGAAATTACGGGTTGTACATTAGAGTTGAAGGCAGAAACTTTTCTTTTAGGATTCAAGCCTGACAGATTGGGAAAATCAAATTGGTATCTGATTCTCCATATCATCACCACAGCCAGGATCACATTTGGCCAGGAATGGAAAAACAAGAAGACACCATTGGATAAAATGATAATAGACAAGATAATAGAATGAGCTGAAGTAGACAAACTCACTGGACTCTTGAGAGATAAGCAAAAATCAGACTATTACTTGTGTTGGGATAGGTGGTATGCATGGGTGGGGAAAAGATAATTGCATACATTTTAGAATTATATACATAAATAACCCCAATTAGTTAAATCTGTTGAAGACCCCTCTCTCTTCCTCTCTCTTCTACTTCCCTTTATATTTAAATAAAAGTTAATTCACTAGTGATAATATGGTATATAGATATGTAGGTGTAAAATGATATTAATTGAAATATATTGGATATGTATTTCACTGCAATAACAAATGCATGTATATGTATATTTTTCTTTTAATAATTTGTAAATAAAATCTTGAAAAAAAACAATAAATAAAAAATGAAAATAGAATAGAATAGAATAGAATTCTTTATTGGCCAAGTGTGATTGGACGCACAAGGAATTTGTCTTGATGCATACTCTCTCAGTGTACATAAAACAAAAAATACATTCTCCCTGTAGGTGGAGACAGCATCAGGAATGGGTTGTACTCGTCTGTTCAGTTGGAGGATTGAGTCTGCCAAAGTTGTTAAGCTCTGCCTCTGTTGCTGGGGCTTTTCCTCTTTTCCACTTAGTCCTTCAGCCTGGACAGGCGTGTTGAAAAACTTCTCCAACCCTTTTCTGAATGCTTTCTCTCTTCCTTTGATGTGGATTCTGCAGTCTTTACTGTGTATATTGGATTTGTGAGTTGTAGCCACATAGGCTTCTGTTCAATTTTTTGTGGATTCCCAATGGTGGGAGCCATTTGAAGGTATTCCTGCGGCCCCGCAGCTGACAGGCCTGTCATCTTGTGCAGGACATCTGGTTTTGCCACCTTCTGTTGAACTGCAGGCGTTCCAGAAGGGAGAGGAGGCTTAGCACTCCCACTTTGGCCACAGGGATAGTTGTTTTGAGGAGCTTTTGCGTGCCCAATTAAGTGGGCAGGTTTGATGCAGGAGTTTCGTGCTCCTTTCCTTTTGGGCGAGTCGGGTGGTCATTTCAAAGGCTTTTTTGCGCCGCCCGATGGTTGGAGCTTCTGCGGTGGAGCTTCGCGCTCCCAGCTGTCAGCCTGATATTTTCGGCAGCCGCCCATTCACCCCTGCTTGGTCCCAGCCACTGACAGGTCTGCTGGGTCCGTTTGCCTTTTAAAGGACCCGTGAGCTCCGAGGCTTGACTTTGGAGTCTTGTGCTCCGTGGATATGCCGCTTTGACAGGAGCCTTGCACTCTGAGCCTCTCCTTGACAGCCGCAGAGCAGGAGAAATTGTGAGGAGCCTTTTGGCAGTTTTTTTGGTATTCCTTGGGAGTTTTCCTTTGTTCGGTGCCTTTTGGAACTCCTTTAAGGAGCAGTCTTCAGTGCTTTAGTTCAGTGGCTAGTGCAGGCAATTGGGGATTAATTCCCTCTGAAAAGCGCCTGATTGTTTTAGCTCTGCATTTTCTGCAGCTATTACCCCCCCCCTTTTCAGCCATAATGCCTAAGGCTCTCCATAAGACCAAAAAGGGCGGGAAATTAGTGCAAACCAATATGGCTGACACTGAAGCAGGTTTGGCTGACTCTGGGGATCTCCATTCTGGATCCCCTTCTGACAAGCAGATAGCTCCTTTGGCTCAGCCTGAGGACCAGATCCCTGACAAGTCCCATGGCTCCAAAGCTTCCCAAAGAGCTGAAAAGCGCAGGGATCGAGTTTTGCAGAAACTCTGTGACAGAGCAAGTAAAGATAAGGGCTCAGCCTCAAATAGGCCTTATAAAGCTAGAGATTCTGATAGGCTTCAATACAGGCAGCTGTCACTGGAGGGAGCTCCTGAGCTTTTATCTGTCAGAAACATTCCTACCAATGCTGAGCTATGGGGTTCTCCTGAGGATAGACCTCATTCATCCACAAGCAGGGGTCATGATTCTCAGGTCCCCAAAAGGCACTCCCAGGCCATGCCTCAGGCCTCAGATGAACATCCTGAATTAGGTGGACAGTTTGCATTGCCTGCTAATTTTCAAGATATTGTGGCAACTGCAATTTCGGAAGGTATTGCCATGAGCTTGCAGATGTCTCGGAGTCCATATTCTAATGCCTCTGACCTGTATGACTCTGACGTACAGGACCAGGAGGACGCTTCTTGTTTGCAGGACCCTGACTCCTGATCCTTCCCAGGATGTACAGCTATCATTAGCTGAGGAAGTTGAGCAGAGACAGTTAGACTTGTCTGATGACGAAGGAATGTTGCCAGACCAGCCCACATTTACTGGGCTGTTCTCACATGGGATGTTTAAGTGACTTCTGTTTAAGGCAACCAAGGTCTCAAATCTGCCTTTTCCTTTGCAAGTCCCAGGATGGAACTGACCCTCTTTTCTTGGACCCTGGCAAGGCAGTTGATGTTATTCTTTTCCCTCGTTTGTTTGTTGATGTCATACAGCGACAGTGGGCATTTCCCGGAGCGGCTCCTATTCCATCCTCAACCGACAAACATTATTTTAATGTTGGCCCTGAATTGGCAAATGTCCTCCACACTCCATTGGTGGACGCGCCTATTGCCGACTTGTCATCATCCAACATTCCAGGGAGCCAGAGGAGGGTCTCTGTCCTGACAATTGGCGGGCTGACCTGTCCTTGCAGAGGTCGCACCAGAGTGATGCCTGGGCCATCCGCTGAGCTACGACGGCGTCATTTTTTAACAGAGCCACTCTCATCTGGCTTTGCCATCTCCAAGAGAAGCTACCAGTTTCTGATGTCAGACTCCCATCAGGAACTCAATATGATTGTAACTGCGGTAGTTTTCCGCTGATGCCACCTTGAACTTGGCCCGCTTAGTGGCCAAGACCATGGCCTCTGCAGTCACTGCCTGGTGCCTTCTGTGATTGCGAAATTGGCAGGCAGATGCCTGCCATAAATGTCACCTGGCTTCTGCCCCCTTTATGGGGGAGAGGTTATTCGGAGAGGCCTTAAAACCCCTCCTTAAAGAAACAAAGGATAAGCGCAAGATCCTTCCATCAGCTCAGCGCCAGGGAGAATTTCACTCTTCTCCCTTTCCCTGCTGACCTGCATTCCAGAGTTCCGACCTGGGCTCAAGGCCATCTCGCCCACAGGGTGTCTTCAATCCACGGCAGAGTGGGTTTCAGGATAAACCTATGAGAGATAGACTCCTTCCGACCAGACAGCCCTTTTGAGAGAGAGGAAGCTGTCCTTTCAATTTCCACAAGTAAAGGTTCATCCGTCCCTCCTATCGGTGGCTGTTTAACCATTTTTGCTGATCGATGGGAAGCGATCACTTCGGACGCTTGGGTGAGAGACACCATAAGATTTGGTCTCTCCCTGGAGTTCCTCTCCATCCCCCCAAGATTTTTTCGTCCCTGCCCAGTGTCATGGGTCCCTTCTAAATGGGTTCTCATGGAAGCGGCCTTTGCCTATTTGTTGGCCATCACATCTATTCAGTGGGTGCCCAAGGACCAACTAGGGCAGGGATTCTACTCCATGGTTTTTCTCGTTCCCAAGACCTCGGGCGGGTGGAGACCGATTCTAGACTTAAAGAATCTGAATTGCTACATTATATATAAGCGATTTAAGATGCAATTGTTTCAATCTATACTTGCCGGCATGCGGAAGGGCGACTTCCTCACTTCTATTGATTTAACGGAGGCCTATCTCCTCATTCCCATCTTACCAAGTCATAGGAAGTTCCTTTGTTTTTGTTATGCAGGAGTTCATTACCAGTATAGGGCATTGCCCTTCGGCCTTTCCTCGGCACTTCGGGCATTCACCAGGTCCTGGCCACCTTGGCAGCCCATTTTAGGACTATACCCGTGTGTGTTCAATGTTACCTGGATGACATTTAAATTTTATCCTCTCTGTCAGTCCAGGGAGGATCTCCAGGTAACTATCCAAACGCTTAGACACTACTATCAATTCCACTTTCTATCAATTTGGAAAAGAGTCACTTGACCTCAGCGACTCGCCTACTCCATCTTGGGGCGGCCATAGACTCAGTTGAGGGTAGAGCGTACTTGTCCCAGGAGCGACAAAACAGTATTAGGGACCTAGTCCATACGGCGCAATCAGAGCGTAGAGTTCCATTACTGCTCCTCTCTCAGCTCCTGGGCAAGATGCTGTCCAGCATAGCCATCACGCCCTGGGCACGGCTCCACCTCAGGGACCTTCAATTGGCAGCCGATGGCTCTGCCAGACCATCGCCAAGGCCTACGACCTTCAGTCTCTTCCTCGGCCACAAAGAGTGATGGTGCACTTGACCTGCAGCGCAGCTACTATGGCGGCATGGGCCACACAGGCTTCCTTGGGAGAGATCTGCCGAGCAGCTACCTGGACATCACTATCCCCATTTATTAAGCACGTTTGATGTGAATGTCTCTGCGGAGGCGGCTTTTGGCCAACGGATCCTTCAGGGGGTCCATACTGGCAGTGTTGGTTCCGACCAGCTGAAGGCCTGCCTTTAAGGCAAGGGACAGCCAGCTTTGGTATATCCCATTCCTGGATGCTGTCTCCACCTAGAGGGAGAAGAAGCGTCTTCTGATACGCGTCTTCTCCTCGGGTGGAGACAGCATCCAGCCCCACCCTTTGTGATGTGCTGGTCTCCCTGGGCATCTTGTCTGGTCTTCCTTACCTCTCCTTTCCTTCCTCTCCCGACACGCTGAGTCTGTCTCTTCAACTTCATTGAAAAGTGGAAAAGCCCCAGCAACAGAGGTGGAGCTTAACAACTTTGGCAGACTCAGTCCTTCAACTGAACAGATGAGTACAACCCATTCCTGGATGCTGTCTCCACCCGAGAAGAAGATGCGTATCAGGTAAGACCAAGGCTTCTCCGTCACGAATCATAAGGTACAACACTTAATGATAGTCATAGGGAACAAATAAGCAATCGAATCATATTAGGAAACAG
>JANHFM010003715.1:231888-246620 GCA_032468115.1 Grayia smithii
TTCAGGTGTTTACATTACGATTCATAATAGTAGCAAAATTACAGTTATGAAGTAGCAACAAAAATAATTTTATGGTTATGGGTCGCCACAACATGAACTGTATTAAAGGGTTGCGACATTAGGAAGGTTGAGAACCACTGTTCTTAATGATTTGCCTTGTGTCAAAAGAACAGTTTGTACTGAGAAAGCAACTTTATCTTTACCTCATTTCCATCACAGATAAAAAGATACTTCCTTCTTTATTAAAAGGATATTGATTCATTGATCCAGCTATATGCAATGTAGTTTTAAGCCCAGAGAATTTTCTTTTGTTAAAGAATAATCATCACCCTACTACTCAAATACTGGTGATTGGATTTTTTTTTTCTTTCATTCAATTGTGTCCGGTTCTTGAAGGCTGCCTGAACAAGTCCCTGAAAAGTTTTCTTGGGAAGATTTTTCAGAAGTTGTTTGCCATTGCCACCTTCCTAGAGCTTAAAGAAAGTGGGTGGACTAAGTTCAACAAATAGGCCTTGGGTCCAAGGCAGGACTAGAACTCTCACTATCCTGGTTTCTAACCGGATATCTTAACCACTATACCAGACTGACTCAATTGGAGATAAAGATGACCAAATTAGGAGGTATTCCTTCTTTGACAATCTTGAACCTTACTGTATCATTTAACTTTCTACTTGCTGATGTGCAAGGTAAATATACCAGTGGATAAGGTTGGTTCAGACAAGGCAAATGCTCCCATGAATAAGTACACCCCATTTTTCTGGGAAGTGTTTTTGAAGTCTTTCACAGATTAAAAGATAATTTATGTCCTACTCTCTGGGGAAGCTTCTATTTCTGTGCACGTATTTTACACTGTATTTTTCTTGCTATGTATACCATTTATCTATGAGGAGAATGGGTAATATTGTTTGAACAAATCCATTTTTTAAAACTCTTAATTTACATTATGGCTTTTAAAAAACAACAACACGGTTATCCTTTTCTAGCTATGATGTGCGTAGGTAGTCTTTTCAGTTACACATAACCATTCATTCAGCAATCATTCAAAGATATGTGGTGCTGAATGAATGTTACTCCACAAAATTATGGTCATTGCAGTGCCCCCTGCAGTCACGTGATCAAAATTCAGAAATATGGTGGCCCACCCACACTTAAAACCATAGGGATGCTTCAACTGTCGCCTTTCTCTGCCCTTTTACCACCCTGCACAGTGGTATATAGTGGTGTCAGTACTGGGACTGAAGCCCACAGCCTATCCAGCTGCCACCTTCCCTAGACCTGCACCTCAACCTCTGAACAATGGCCACCAAGGAGTGCTGCCTCATCTCCTTACTGGGCCAGCCAGTCTGGAAAGTCACTCTGGTCACCCTGCTGGCTTTGCCAGCCTGCATTCTACTATTGGTCCTGTCGGAAAGTTGCCCTTTGTTCCTCTCACACTGCCAGGGCTGATTGGGCGAATGGAGTGCAGGGTGGCAAGGCTAGCAGAGGGTGGCAGAGTTCAAGGTGATCAAAAAGCTAGGGATAAGAAGGTACCCCTATTCTTACCTTACTGAGACTTCGGAGTGGAAGGGATTAAGCTGGAAGTAACCTAGCTTGGGATGGGTCCTCATCTAATGACTGGTGGAATTTGGTTAACAAAGGAGTGAGAAGGAGTGCTGGGATTGCTGTTGGCTAAGGATGTAGGAATGTGATGTTGCACATTATGACCACATCACTTAGTAAAGGAAATTCTGGTCCCAATTATCACCACAATTGGAGGACTATCTGTATTTGGCATGTTTCTTAATTGGAAGTTTTTAAGTTAAAATATTTTTAAAATGTTGGGAGAAAATACATTAATTATCTTTCATTTAGTGCATTTATGTATAAAAGACACTTAGTTTTCACATATCAGAAATACATAAGAAAATATAATGCCTCTTCAGGAAATAATTTTTAGTATGCCAAATGGGAATAGATGTAGATGTTCAGCATAACCCTGAAATATAAAACCACATTTGGGGAGATAGAGAGTTCTAACATTCACCCCTACTTTTTGAAGATTGTGTTACTATATTTGGTTTTCCAACCAGACCGCTACAATCTGAGAAAAGGTGAGTGTAACGCTAAGGAAGGAATTGTGCTGTTGCTGCTTTCATGTGCATAGTCCATAAAACTGAATTAGCCATGTATGGATATTTCACACTAAATGCATACAACTCCCAAAGGGCAGACAGGCTACAAGAATGCTATCCCATACATGGCTTGAAGGAAACTCAGATTTTATTTATTTTCTTTTTAGATTACTAAATACCCCAAATTATGTAATAGTGGGTATCAACAGACGTGCTAATAACATGATCTTGAGATGATTAAATATTTTCTGCATAGTTCCAAGGCTAGACATGTCAAGGATAGTGGTCTGCTGCTGAACTAGATTTTCAGAGTAGTCTGGACGCATTTAGAGCCCTTGGTACATGACTTCCTGCAGGATATGTTTCATTCTGTATGTTGTCTCTGCTGCTGTCATGTCCATTTAATCCTAGGTGAAAACATGCTGCTTTGTTTAATATGGCTCTTCTCCATAGCTCCGAGCATAGTTGGAATTCTTCGGCTGTAATTCAAATTCAGCAGGCAAGCAATCTTCTCAAATCTAATATTTATTGTCTAAACCAAGCCATCAGATTTTTAGAAGGTCTGCAGTCATTATACTTCATTTGTACGTCCCTCACTTATTTTTCAGTAATTTGTTCTCAAAAGCAAGCTAACAAAAGCTGTTCTGTAAGTTTTCAGCATAATTTACATAATGAACTGAACAAATTCTTTAATGTTTATGACATGATTAGCATTGTTCCTCCAGTTTTCAGATTGGGAATGCATCATAGTGCATGTGAAGTGGATCAAATCACAACTGCTTATTAATAGCTACCCAGCAGTTTTCAAGTTTGGAAATGAAGATCTCAGTTTAATACATCCAAACCCTAACATCCCTAACCCTAACATCCAGTTGAATGTATCCAGTCCCAGACCCTTACATTTTCAAAAGACTTATAATTTTTTTTTCCAAATGTACCCAATGTGGAAAGTAATCATAATATACTTCCAGAAAAATAAAACTATTGGAATGAAGATCCAATGAGATAGTTGAAAACATGATAGATTAGAATAATGTTCTAGGGGCCTTAGCTATTATAAATGTATGTATAATATATATATTCAATATATTACTAGTAATCTTTCCCCAAAGACTTAATGGAAAATTTAAATGTACGTCCTGAAGTTGTGTCTGTCAGTCTGCCTATCTGTCTGTTTATATAAATAAACTTATTATTTTTATAAATAACTCAAGATGGTGAACATATCCAACACATTCTTCCTACAATTCTTTTGTAATAACTCTAGCCACAAATGGAAATCTCAAGTAGCAACCCGATGAACAAATTATAGGGGAAAACCAGTATTTTTAAATGTGTTTAATAAACTCAGCCTTTTCAGTGTCCAGAAATTAATTTGATAAGTTGAAGAAAAAATATGTAGCATTAGTTTATTTTTGAGGAACAGATTGGCTGAATTACCATTTGCTTTCTGCAATGTAAAAACCAGAAAAAAAATAAAGGCCTCATGGATGCTTTTCAAATGTTAGTGTCATTAAAAATTACAGTCCTCTTTTTAGTATTTGTTCTACAAATCATAAAATCATTAAAAAATCATAAAATCATCTTGAATTCCTGATATGTGATGTTAACATTTTTGTTTTCTAACTGTATGGATAGATTAATGGAAAGAGGAAGTAGAAGAAAGTTGCTTGTGAATGTGTAACTGCTTCTCTTCTCCCTTTTTATTTTCCTTATGTTCCAATACCTGGATTTGCCTCAAGGTGAGAGATATGCCATGGCTTGTTAAAATATTAAAGCAGGCTGGCAAAACAAAACTCCTGTTGAGAATTGAAAACCAGTCACTTTTAATCCACAGCTTTTTTAAAATGCAACTTTTTTTATAATATGTCACATGAGATGAAGCTTGCAAGAACTGAATAACCCTTTTATTTGGAAAATGAAGTGAAATGACTAGAAAAATAATCTTAGAGGTCTATGTTACAGAGCTCACTACAAAAGTTGTGGCATTGAGTTCTTGGAAAATTTGGATGCATACTTAACAATTTTTGTATAATTTTTTATAATTCAAAATAAGAAAACAGTTAAGAGAAAGTATAAAAAATGGACATATTTCAGTCCCTACTTTGTAATGGTTCCATTGGCAAAAGTAGAACATTTCCGAACGTTTTCTGTAACTAGCTAAGAGACTTTCTATTTTTGCTTTTGGATTTTTTTCTCAACTTTTCCTTATAGAACTTTTCTAGCTCAAAATTATTCCTAGGTCTCCATGCATGTTTTACGTGTAGAAATCTTTCTACATCTCATCAATGAGCAATGCTCAGCCAGCAATGTGACTTCTTGACACAAACGCCACTTCTTAGGTATTTGCATGGGATGTCTGTGCACATATATGTAAAAGGGGTAGTGTTAATGTTGCAGTGGCCACTGTGTCACTTGCTCCCTTTTGTTCTTTTGTGTGAATCCCCATCTCCCCACAGATTGTCAATAAAAGTCAAGTTTGGGATTGTAAAGATATTTCAAAAGTTTTATTTTTCTCTCCTGTAAGTATTTTATAATTGATTTGAAAGTTGGGTTATAATTACAAATATAAGAACCGAAGGTATTTAAAATTTTAAGAAAGTTTATTAATCAGCTGTTCTTGTTTTTGAATAGCAAGTCTTATTCCAAAATCCTGACTTTGATATAAAAATGTTGAAACTTGACCTAGAATTATCTGGGCTTTCTTGGAAGGTACATGTGAATTGCTCCATTCTGAAGGCAAGGTACTTCCAAACATGGTTATGGAATGATTTCTTTTTTTATATACGGTATCTATATAGTATCATTTCTAATGTGACTTCTATATTTTTTCACGCCACAGAAAATTTGTTCAACTATTTATTTACTAGATTTATAAGGCCGCCCAACTCAGTGTGATTGTGGGTGGTATATACCAACAAGAAATAATAAATCAAGGAAAAACCCAATTAACATAAAACACTGAATATATAAAATTAAAAATGCTGGCCAGACACACACACACACACACACACACACACACACACACACACACAAAACAAAACAACAACAACCAAAAAGGAATTCTGTTCAACTGGACCCAAATGCCTGGAAAAGAAGCCTGGTTATAACAACCCTTTCCCAAAGGTGAGCAGAGTTGGAGGCTATCCTATTTTGAGGGTGGGAGAAACCATTCCAGAGTACAGGGGCCATCACTAAGAAGGTGGTTCAGGTCTCATAAGATGGTAGAGTTTAACGGAGAAAATCTGGAGCATGCCCTATCTGGCAGGCAGATGCTATGGGAGAGGTTGGTTCCAAAAGTAACCTGGTCTTTGCCATGTAAGGTTTAAAGATTATAGCTAGGACGTTAATTCACACCCAGAAGCCTCTGGGAGCCAATGCAGCTTGCATATAATTTAATTGTGTATATAACTATCTGAGCTGCTGCATTTTGAACCAACTGAAACTTCCAGATGTTCTTCACAGGCAGCCACATGGACAATACGTTGCAGTAGTTTGGATTAATAATTTGAATTAGGTGACTAAGGGATGCATGACCATGAGCAGAATCCAGGAATGGTCACAACTGGCACATGAGGCTATTGGGCAAAGTTCCCCTGTCCACAGCTGCCATTTTCATTTTGAGCAGGAGCTGTGAATCCAGGAGAATCACCCAGATTGTATACCAAGTCTGAACAAGGTACTGCTATCTCATCCTGGGCCAAAGATTGACACACTCCAACTCCCAGATCTAGAAGATCTAAAATCCATTGCTACGTAATCTTGGCAGGACTGAGCCACAACCTGTTCTTCCCCATTCAGTTCCTCACAATCTCTGGATACTAGGATAGAATGTTAACCTCACTCAGCTGGCTGGGAATAGAGTTGTACAACTGGATATCATCAATGTTTTGATGATACCTTGTACCAACAAATAACCAGACCCAAAAGCTTCATGTAGCTATTTAAAAAGAGGAGAACACCACTCACCTCTGCCTGAACTGCTCCTTTCCCATCAACACTGATTGCAACTGACCACAGCAGAAAGGGGAGAATCACTGCAAAATGGTGCCTCACATTCTCAAGCCCCCAGAAGGATACCATGGTTGATGGTATCGAAAGCTGCCGAGAGATCAAATAGAACCAGTAGGGATTCACCACCCTACTCCAGCTTACTACAGATCATCAGTAAGTGCAATCAAAGCCATATGAATACTATATCCCAGTCTTCCTTCTGCTTCCTTCCTGGAAGAACCTATTTTCCACTCATCAAAAAATTGCTCATGTAAAAGATCTGCCAGGTGATAGCAGCCCAAAATAAACATAAAATGGAATGAAATAAAATAAAATAATCAGAGCAATAGAGCCAAACTAGACATCTTGTTGCATTTAATGCCCTCTGTTTCTTACAAGGCCTGTGGATAGTATAAATCATAAGGATTAAGGGGCATAGGAAAATCTCTTTTTTTATACTTTCTACTCAAAGCTACTTTCAAGATGAAAATACCCTTCTTGAGAAAGACAGTGTCCATGCTTCCATCGTATGTGAGTAGTTATCACTTAGTACAGTGATGTATCACTGATACATATTTATCTTGCTGTTCTGTTTTAATCACACTATTCTGTTTTAATCATACTGATTCTCCATGTTACAGAAATATTACTTAAAGAGAAAAAGGGAAAAAGAGGAAACAAAAAATGCAGTCATGTGTTTATCATCATGTCTATTTTAGCTTGTCATATGATGTATCATAAATAATTGTGTTGAATTAGCATCTTGGAGGGTTGGAATTCTCCATTATTGTTAAACAATCTTTAAAATAGCTTTTTTTAAAAAAAACCTAATGGCTATAGTACAATTGTAATTATCTCATTAAATATACATAATTAAAGCAACATTTTACAGATAATTCTATTAGTAGACCTTGAAGCAAAATGTGGAAATGCAGTGTATTATGAAATTAAAACTTTTTACGTATTTGTGAGGAGAATTTGTCATACCCTTTATTTAGCAACTCCACTGAGTTCATAAACATACAAATAAGTAACTGCATATATTTTATTGGGCAAAAAATAAGTGCTTTAACTGTCATCCAGTTTAGCCCTTTACTTTTAAAGAAAGTGAATTGAGAAAATCATTATTTTCCAGATGTTATTGAATTTCCTCTTTGTCTGTTAAAATTAAATGATGGATTTTATGATTTGACAGACAGCTAAATGGAATAGTCCACAAATTTGAAAACTTGCTGAAACTACTTGGTGAGTTTAATGTTTTCGAATGCAATCCTATTCAATCTACTTGGACATTCCATTGGATTCAGTATAACCTCCAGATTATATGTGAATAGAACAATTTTGGACTACTAAATTTTAATAATTAGAAAAAGGAGAATCCAATACACATTATTTTCAGGAAAATTTCAAGTAAATCTTTACTATTAAAAAATCTAGTAAAATCTGAACTCTATCTCATCTTTCACCAATTTTTTTTTCACATACAGCAAGGAAAGCCATTATATATGAGAATAACCTTTGGTGTAGAATTCTACTCCAATGGCTTTGTGGCTGTGCTCATGTAGTTTTCCTCCAGGATGATTTTTCTGCCTTCCTCCAGGATGATTTTTCCAGTATAGCTCAGTGCTAACATTACTTGGTGATTTCCTATCCTAATTAATATTTGGACAGGAGATCACCAAATAAAGTTAGGACTCTGGGCCAAATGTAGGTGGTTGTTTTTTTTAATTGAGATCAGCTGAGATCAACTAGGTGCTTCCACCTGCGGGACAACAAATGTATATGCACAGAGATTGAATCTACAGTAATTGAGTCTTAAAAACATGAGTTTTAAAGATAAAGTTTGTTGCTATTGGACTTGCTCCCTTCCTTCTTCCTTTCCTAATAGGAAATCTATCTATATTAAAAGTCTGAGAGTAACTGATGTTACCTTGTGTGATTTGATAATCAAACAATGGTTAAGTCCCTCAATTTGCTGTTTTACTAGTTCCACAGATAAGTGACATTCTTGCTTAATTTCTTACTGCTCTTTATGTGACAGATACATATCTGCTTATTTTATGTTGATTTTAAATAGATTTCAGTCTTTTGCCATAGCTGAAAAGAAAATTCCAACACTGCAGTTCTCATTTAACTTTCATATTCTGGTTAAGAAAATGGGATGAAAGCGCAATGTCATACTTCAGATATAATGGAGAATTGTTTAAAATTTCAATGTACGTGCTGAAGGCAAGCATGCCTTTAAACTGTTACAATGCAATTCAATTAGAATGTGTGCTTTCTTCAGGTAATGCATCAATTAGATCAAGGTTTCTCAAACTGAGTTGCCTCCCTTGGGAAGGTGCAGCCAGAGTCCAGAGGACATGTGAAGAGTTTAGGAAGCCTGAATTAGATAGCGAAAATGAAATAAAGTAATCTTCAGTTAGAATATAAACTTTACGTAAAATTTGAGAATGTATATTTTCTTCAGGAAAATTCAGGCAAAATACAGATACAACATTGAACAATGGAAACATATTTTAAAATTTTCTACTAGGCTGTCTGGCCTTTGTTGGAAACTGGATATTACAGATAGTCCTCAATTTATGACCACCCACTTAGCAACTGCTTCAAGTTTCAGTGGATCCCAAAAAGGATACTTGCAACCTGGATTTGAAGTTTTGACAGCTATCATCCCCCTCCACATTCACATGATTGAATTTGGGGCTTTTGATAGGACAGAACATTTATAATAATATGTTCTGGCTTGGACAAGTTCAAATTAACAAAATAAATAAATCATGTCAATATAAAATGTTAATAATTATTAAATGGAATCATTTTTAGAACTTATTTTCTCATTTATTTCAGGATGCAATAGAAGCAATATTTAGAAAATTGTAAAATCATGTATTGTTCGTATTCAATGCCGGCATATTTTTCCTTTATTGGAAAGAATATATTTAAAACTTACTCTGTTCCCCTCCCTTGTTCTTAGGTAAAGAGCTTTGACCACAATGAGTTGGAGTTTCTTGACCCGTCTACTTGAGGAGATCCATAATCATTCCACATTTGTGGGGAAGATCTGGCTGACTGTGCTGATTGTATTCCGCATTGTTCTCACTGCTGTGGGAGGGGAATCCATCTATTATGATGAACAAAGCAAATTTGTTTGCAATACAGAACAGCCAGGTTGTGAAAATGTGTGCTATGATGCTTTTGCCCCCCTCTCTCATGTGAGGTTTTGGGTATTTCAAATCATCCTAGTCTCTACTCCCTCAGTAATGTACTTAGGCTACGCTGCTCACAAAATAGCTCGGATAGTGGAACATGGTGAAATGGAACGGAAGTTACGAAGCAAACCTCTTCTAATGCGTTGGAAACAACATCGAGGTTTAGAAGAAGCAGAAGACGATAATGAGGAAGATCCAATGATGTATCCAGAGATTGAGGTAGAGAGTGAACGAGAAAACAAGCAAAATCCATCCCTCGCAAAAATAAAGCATGATGGTAGGAGGCGAATCCGAGAAGATGGGCTTATGAAGATTTACATCTTTCAACTGTTGAGTAGGACTACGTTTGAAATTGGCTTCCTGATAGGCCAGTACTTACTCTATGGATTTGAAGTCAGTCCAACGTTCCTTTGTAGCAGAAATCCATGTCCCCATACTATTGACTGTTTCATTTCAAGACCCACAGAAAAAACCATATTCCTGCTCATCATGTATGGAGTGAGTGGTCTGTGTTTACTTCTGAACATCTGGGAAATGCTTCACTTGGGATTTGGCACTATTCGGGACACATTGAATAACAAGCGGAAGGAGCTAGAAGATTCAGGAACCTATCATTATCCTTTTATTTGGAATACCCCATCAGCTCCTCCAGGGTACAATATTGCCATGAAACCTGACCAGATACAGTACACAGAGTTGTCTAATGCCAAAATAGCACATAAGCAAAATAAAGCCAATATTGCCCAAGAACAACAATATGGCAGCAATGAGGAGAACATTCCCACTGAACTGGAGAACATCCAGCGAGAAATCAAAGTAGCTCAGGAACGCTTAGATCTTGCCATCCATGCATATAATAATCAAAATAATCCATCCTGTTCCAAGGAGAAGAAGCCCAGAGGCAGCTCAAACAAAAGCAGTGGCAGTAGTAAATCAGGGGATGGGAAAACTTCTGTTTGGATTTGATGCTGTTCACTTGACAGGGAATGCTACCTTTTTCTTGTAGCATATTATAACTAGCAAATTGGGTGCGAAATAATTTCCAGTAAAAAATAATTGGCCTTGCTAAAGTTCAGAGATATTTCGTGCTGCTAAATGGTACTGTGCAAAAGAACAGAAGAGAAAAGTAGTTATGCTCACAAACATGTATTGATGTATTCTTCCAGATCTGCAGAAGTCCCAGGGATTTTTTAAATTATTTTTGTTAAAACAGTTTACACTGTATGTACAGTATTATGGTACATTTTATTATGCACATTTTTGTATTTGTATATTGGATATCTCAGTTATACATTTTATATTAAAAGGAATCAAATAGGAATTTTCAACTTTTTTCTAAAGCATTTTTCTCCTCACATTTCATAGAGATAGTTGATTTACTTTGAATTTCTTGGAGATTTGAATTATGGAACAGATAATTCTGGATGACTGTCATGCCCCTTCTGCATTCTTGTCTCAGCCAAATAAATTAAACACTAGGTTAGTGAAATATGTTTTCAGATGTAGTCAGATATTTTTTTCCTGTAGTGAATATCTTTGAATGAGTGGGCAAAAAAAAAAAAAAAAAGAAAATGAATTTCAGACCAGCTGCTTCTAGCAGCTAACCTTGCATTCAGTTTGAGTCTTCTGAGAAAAAAGTGCCTGGAATTGACAATGTTTTCTAAATAAAAAAAGTAAGAGTTCAACCACTGTGAAAATAAAACTTCATCTACCTGATTTAAAACATATATTTGATATTGCAAAATAGGGAAAGCAATTGGGTATATTCTAGATAATTTATACTGCAGCCCCCATTTTACTGGCTTACTTTTGTTGGAATTATAGTCCAAAAATCTAGATTGGCTATCCCCGCTTTAGGGATGACTTCATCAATTCTTAATCTTGCAAACAATTTAAAGTTTAGAAAAAAGTTAGACAAATTGTAGTTGAGACAAAGAAAGGCCTGCTTTCTTGAAACTTGAACCACTATTCAAATGGTGGGAAAAAACCATCTCCTTAATTAAGGGAAATATAAACAGAATTAAAAATACTTGCCTTTGTTTTAAAGTGGGAAATGTTATTTTAAAGGCATGTGATGTACAACATGGTTCTTCAGGAAGTTCTTTATTGTGAGGAGCGAGGGATTGTGAATTTGACGTGATGGAAAAATTTGTACTTTAACAAATCTATTTATTTTAGCAGTGTCCAAGGTCAGTCTTCCTCCTTGGTCTTTTAAATTCCTGTCCTGTTATTAATGTATTGCTTGCAAAAAGCAGCAGGAAGCTACTTGGGAGCGTATATTCTAGTCTTGTGAAACTGCAGGCTAATTAAATATATAGATCTTTTGAAGGAATTTCAGCTCCATACAGTAAACTGGAAATCGTTCCTAATAAGAAGACAAAACAATTAGTTATTGGCTTTTAGAGTTTACCCATTATTTGGTTCATAGATTCAATGTATTTGAATTGCTGTGGTTTTATCTATTATGGTGCTGAGCTGACAACATTTGCAAAATTTGGTAAGTAATACAGTTTGGATTTAATGCAATACATGCTCATTAGAAAATGGCTTTATGTGTTTTACTTCATTCAAGATATAGTAATGTCTGAATTAAAAGCAATCGGTAGCAATGACACTATCCCAAGTGCTTGCCATTTTTCCTACTACTGTGATACAATCACTGAATAAACTGGATTGCAGAACCTATCAGAAATCTAGTAGCTATTTAAGTGGAAAATGGGGTTGTGTCCAAATTTAGATGCATTCAACCCATTTTTGGTAGCAAATGGAGCTGCTTGAAATAGATACTGGTTGGGGATACTTAACAAGCAGGGTGGGCAATGTGAGAAAGGACGGGTTATTCTAAAATTGGACAGAAGCATCTTTTTTGTGTGATATTCAAATTATACAGGATACAGCTGCCTGACTATTCCACCCACCACACACAAGCCTGTCTCATTTAGCAGAATCCCATGTTCTTTGTGCAATATTTTAAAAAGCCTAGATATAAATGCATACCAATGTACTGCTCTGCCTAAAACTTGAAAAATTGAATTGAGAAATGTGAGTTTTGAACAAGAAGTCATGCTTCTACTGAAAAAAATGTATCACAAAAATTATTTAAGGAAATGTTGTTTTAAGATTATTTCAGTGTTGGTATTTAGCAGATTATTCTAATTAAATAATGTAAATTTCTCCCAAGCTGCTTTTCTTACCACTCCAAACTTGGGGACTAGGTACATGTTTAATTTTTGTTTTACTGAAAGAAATCAAGATTTAATACTCAGCTTGTGTTTATAATTATAGAATGCAATATTTATTGCCTTTGGTGACATCTTATTGGTAAGGGCAGTAAGGACAGAGAAAACTAAATATTTGTGTACATTGATTAATGTTTATTCGAGTTGTAGAACTGATTCATTTTCACTTTAATTCTAAAAATTTATAAATTACGTTTCTTGAAGCAAGTCTCAGTTTACAATATATGAATCAGAAATGGAAAACCTGTGTTTACAATAACCCCAAGACTTAGAAAGGGAAGGCTAAACTGATACTTCCCTTTCTAAGACGGTACTCCCATAATCCTCATCATTAATCATGCTGAATGTAACCGATAGGATTTGTAATCCAAAACATTTGTAGAGCATCTGGTTCTTCTTCTGTTTTGTAGAATTTCAGCATCATTTTTAAAAAAGGGACGTTTACTGTCTTTTCTCTTTAAATGCACAAGACTGAGTGTAAAAATAGTGAATAGTTGGGCCAATACTTTGAAAGCATCTGGCTTCTAGAAATAGTGTAATAGCTAGAGTTTCCCTAAGAGAGAATCTTTGATGGATGAGTAGGCTTATAAAAAGGTTGTTTTAAACATAGCATTGATTTGCCATTCTAGGACCACCCCACACCAGAAAAGTACTGTTGTACCAAATTTTGCAATTGTTAACAAAGATAGTTTGGATGCAAGATGTAGAAATACTGTGCATTTATGAATGCCAGCAGGAAATACTCAGCTTTTCAAGGACAATTTTAATACAAATCTACATTCTATGAGAAGCTGAAAGAAAATTCCAAGTACTGGTAAATATTTTCTGGAACCTTTAATATTTGCTGAATTGAATTTAATCAAGTAATAAAGTTAATAGTCAAATTTCAGATGGTGCTATAAAAGGAGAGAAATTAGTTCATGAGTTTTATTCTGAAGTTTATCTTGAATAAAATGCAGCCTGTGTTGGATACAAGAAGTCTACTAAGTTTCACCCGTAATTTCATGTGTATGCATGTTTCTTTTTGCATTGAAAGATGGGTAGCATATGTACAGGTTTTTGGAACATGAAAGATCGTATGTGTAACAATAGCCCTTTTGCATGACTGCAGAACCCAATATTGCCTTTCAAATGTAGATATTCTTCCTTTTTTGCTTGGAGAAAATATCAGTTGACAAGAGAATTTTAATTATCTTGGAACCTTTTTAGACAAGCAAAGTGGATGGATTGAGTCACATGCCAGTTCACCGCCTTCCCCACCCCCCATGTCCAAATAATAAAATCAAGGTTTTCATGCTTTTGGAATGTATTTTAGCTACTGATAAGTATCTTTGAAGATGAAGCACTGAGAAAATGTAGGTAGAATGAGTAACTCAACTGTTAGGTTTGCCTTTATTTAATTCACTTCTTAACAAACTCCCCTAACTCTTTAATAATGCATTGTACAAATGAAAAGTACAATAGAATGTTTGTGTCTTCAAATTATTGGAATAGCTGCAACAAGAGATCCAATGCATTTTGACCCTATTGATGATCAAATATACAATTCCTTTGGTGTACTTTTAGGATATACTACTTTTGCATTGTTACAATTTGCCCTTTGTACTCCAAGGGGGAGAGGGAGTCAACAAAACATTTTGTAGGATACTTGTCCCTATAAGAAAGGACAAAACTTAAATCCCAAAAGGTAAAGTATAAAAAGAAAGACTGAATTCTTCCCCCCCCCAAAAAAAAATCAAGTGAAAAAAAACCAAACTACTCAAAAACTTTTCATTAACCTAATCCATGAGTGAGAAACCATGTGAAAAGTTTCTGTAAATTTGTAAACAAGTAGAATTAATTAAGAATATAAAATGGCAACATTACTTTGATCAAATTTTATTTGATTTTTTCATAACAACCATAGAATCAAGGTCTGGTAACAGAAAACACCTGTCACTTGTAAGTTGAAGTTCTCCTATTTAAAAAAATAAAGGAGAGAGAGCAGCATCAGTGTGCTCATTCTGCATGGGGGAAATCACAGGACAGAACACACTGAGATAAAAGACCAACCATCTTCTGTACCAACTGCTCAGGTGCCAAAATCCATGTATCAACTGAAACAAATGAAATGTCAATGATTTGTCTCAGAAGGCAGCTTGCATCTCCTTGCAGAAGTGCTAAGCCTTTCTAAAGGG
>JANHFM010003715.1:246720-265829 GCA_032468115.1 Grayia smithii
AAGGGTGGACTGGGCAGCCCTTCTTTACAGAAAAATGACCCGACACCTGCAGTGGTTCATTTGGACAATTAGCATCTCTGTATTTTGCAAACACCATTAGAAAAAGACACTTTTGCTCTTCAGAAATCAGGTAATGCCATCCAGAGCAATACACTAGGCCAAGTGGGAAGAGGATAGGGTGAGGGGACAAGGATGGAAGGGACAACATGGCAAAATCATCTGCCAATCTTAACAATTTTTCTTTATTTTTTGAAAAGTGCATTGAAACTCCCCTCTCAAGGTTAAGGAATGACTGAGGCGAAGAAAGTCATTGGCCCATGAAACCTTCATAGCAGAAGCTCAGAATGGCAGCTTTTTCAGGTTCCAGGTTATAACCCTCATGACGGCAGTGAATCATGGATGGAAAGGGGAAAAAAAAAGAAATGTAGAAGTAAAGGGGTTGACTTAATATAAGTGAAGATGGCCTATTTGGCCCATAGTGGTGACAAGTGTAGAATAGAAGGCATTCTTTAGGATCTGAATAGCAATTTGGCAAAAGTGGCCCTGGTTCGTTCACCTTATACCATTCTTCCTGACTCAAGGAAGCTCAGCAACTCTAAACTCAAGGCCTCAAGCAAATCCACCCAAAAAGGCACTTCAGAGCAGAACGTGGGCTTCAATAGAATGTGTGGAGATGGTGCCAATGTTCCAACGGAGCGGCTTCTTTTTGTAGCAATGATATCCAAACAGGGAACAACGGAAGCCAGAAGGACAGCAATGGCGCCTGTCACGACAGCAGGTTCCCTATGAAATAGAGGAAATGAAAGGCAGCAATCCTTAATGAAGAAACAAGAAAATTGCTCAAAATCCTTACCTGATTCTCAATAAACCTACAAATTGAGGAAGGATGACCAGAACAAATATTTAGTAATTAAAGACAGAAATAGCTTTAAATCATTTATGTGTAATGCAGGGGCTTACATTATATCACAGCAACAGTACATTCTTCAGCTTCTGAAGAATTGTAGTTTCTTTTTTAGTAGTTTATCTGGCCTTGCCAAACTTAAAAATGTGCACATTTTGAAAAAAAGTGCCATACCCCTTGAATCTGAATATAATGATATAATCATACCTAATTTCACCTGTCTTATTGGTTAATATCAACGCACGTGAGAAAGTTCTGAGGAACTCAAAACTTTGCATAGTAAATTCATGGTGGAATTTGATAAAGTCTTTATTCCCAGCAAGGCTGCCTTTGTTTTTTGTACAATGATAAAAACAATATTCTAGTAAAATACTAGTCACCTTACTGTGCAGAGGAACAACAAACTGTACATTGCTTTACTGATTTGGAGAAACCTGTCCT
Organism: Grayia smithii; assembly: GCA_032468115.1. Taxonomy (NCBI): domain Eukaryota; kingdom Metazoa; phylum Chordata; class Lepidosauria; order Squamata; family Grayiidae; genus Grayia; species Grayia smithii. Next base: position 248,066 of record JANHFM010003715.1, read on the forward strand.
ATCTGCCCAACCATCCATGACTTCCTTTGAACTATTCAGTGACTGAATTTGTAAGTCTGGGCCGGTTGTTGGCAACCCACGGCTCCAGAGCCACATGCTCTTTCATCCCCCTGCTGTGGCTCCCTGTCAGCTGAACCCACCACTGGCTGACCCCGTCCCTTGCCCTCCCCTGCCCTGAGAAGGTAAAGGTGATGGCGGGGGATATTCCAGAGCGGGAGCGAAGCACCCCTGTGCTTGCCTTCTCTCATGGGCGCTTCTTCAGATCCTTGTTGGTGCTGCGCGTACCGCGGGGAGACTTGCTCTCTGCCCTGAGACACTGGCCCAGCCTGGCTGGGGCCAATGACGCTGCTGTCACCATGTCCATAGCCTGTCCACTGCACAGTTAAATTTAGCATGCTTCACAATGGGGGAGAAAGCATCCCCTCCTCCTCCTGGAGCCCATTACAATGCAGAGCATCGGCCACAGATAGGTTGGGCCAGTGTCTCGGGGCAGAGAGCTTCTCAGGGCAGGCGAGGAGTGACTGGGAGATGAGGGGCCAGCCAGTGGTGGGTTCAACCGAGAGGGAGCCACAGCAGGAGGACGAAAGCATTTATCTGGGAACCTGAAATGACTCGATTTAAATCATATGGTAAAAAGCAACCAAAGAATAAGAAAGAACTTCAGCAAAAAAATACCAAAACCCAACCCTCACCTGTTTTTGGAAATGGTTCAAGAGGGCACACACACACACACACACACACACACACGAGAGAAAGAGATGAGAGACACAGATGAGACAGAAATGACAGGGAGATGAGAGGGGGAGAAAGATATGAGAGAAAGAGCGAGATGAAGAAAGAGAAAGGGAGATGACAGACGAGAGAAAAGAGAGACAGATACCTGTTTTCCCACAGAAAACAGGTAGGAGCAACAAAACCTGGGTAGGCATGGCCAGGGTGGTCATGTGACTGGATGGGAATGAGTGATGTTGAGTTGGCCACACCCACCAGGTTTTGTGGCGCCTGATGTTTTCTGTGGGAAACGGATCCGAATGGCTCTATGAGTGTTTAAGATTGCAGACCCCTGGTCTGGACACTAACCTTTTCATATGGGCAGCAGGCCCAGCCACCGGTCTTGGCTTTGCAGCAGGTCTGGCCCACGTGGCAGTAGTGCTGTTCACCGCACAAGACATCCTGACTGGAAACAGCAGTTTGCGATGAAGTCAGCTGGCCCCCTACAGCATCAACAAGGCCTGGCCAGTGCCGTTTCTCACACGACTGGGCTGCCACATTGCAGGTATAGCCAGAGGGGCAGCAATGTTGGTGATCCTCACAGCAAACAGCCTGTAGAAAGCAAGAGAGATAGTACTGCTTGGTTTGAGATAAAAATACACCTTATGGTGGAACACTGTAAGGGAACTAAATAAATCTAATTTTATCATGGCTCTATTTTGCTTCAAAGAAACCTTTGTCCAAAAGACAAAAACACCCCTTTATTCTTTCTTTTTCCTACTTCCTTGTTCAATTTAAAATGTCTGAATTAAGATATGAATTAGAAAGAAAAAAACAAAACAGCTGAAAGCTCTGAATGGCTCATAGATGACACTCAAGGAGACTCTGTGTGAATCTCCAGATGTAATGCTTGTTCTGCTAATAAGAAAAGCCTTAGCTTGGCCTCCAGGCTTAATTCACAACCATAACAGGATTGTGAAAGGGCACCTTTAGGACTGTAGGGGATTAAATTAATGGCAAGTATGGAAGTAAGCATGGAAGTGCTTATTGGGCAGCCCAATGCAAATATTGGAATTTCTTTTCATTAACTTTCAAGCCTGTAAACATCCACCAAAGGATTGAAACTTCAACACCTCATACCTCTGTGCCTAGAAAAAGAAATTGTAGGAAGGGCACAGCTAGCTTTGTTTAGGATTAAAAAAGCCAAGATAGTAGCTGACCACCTGACTAAAACTTCACCCCTTTTTTACTTATGGCTACCATTTTGGCTTTTTTAGAAACCACCTCCCTCAATGTCCCTCTTCATGGACCTACCCTAGGCAGTAGATGTGAATGTACTCTGCAGAAACCCAATTCCAATTGTGTAAACAACCCTTTGTTCTCTTTCTTGTCAAGGCTCTGCTTTTTCCTTTGTTCTTGCTGCTGTGATAATGTTAAGATGCTGGCCTAGAATTTAGGAAACTAGTTCTAAGCCTCCCACAGGCACGAATGCCGATGGATGAAAAGGGTCACCATTCTTTCTCAGCCTAATCCACCTCACAGGTTGTGGAGAAAACAAAAGGCAGAATTCAGTATGTTCAATGCCTTATTATGTATTTTAAAAAGTGGGATAATAACAACAGTTTCCCCTGATTAACAGGTGCTATGATCATGTAGCTTTTTGTGGGAGCAGGCATGGTATCATTTCCACACATAAGATGGCAGCTGAACAGGAAAGAAGTGGGAAATTATGCTTGCACTCACATTGGGCAGCTGGCAACAGCTCTAAGCACCAGAAAGGCTCTGGCAGCAGTTCTGCCCTTTCTTGCAGCTGGCATGCACTGCAGACAATGCCATCCTTTTGCGATATCTTGGCAAGCAGTTTGGGAGCCCAAGGCTTTGATGTTTTGATTCTTCACAGCTGCCTGTGACTGGACTGAAAATAGAGCCATTGGGGCAGCAATGCAAGTGGTCTGCGCTGCAGACCACCTGCAGGAAAGACAGAAAATTGAAAAGAAAGCCAAGCTAAGCAGAATCCAAAAGTGCCATGAAAAGAGTTTGCATGAGATTGCTCAGTAATACTGTGTTTTTTTAAAAGGCTTGTTTAAAGAAAGTCCTAATCTGGTGAGTTGGTCTTGGCTTCAGATGCTCTCTCAACAAAGATTCAAATTTTTTAATGTAGTCTTTACAAAAACATTTTCTTGCATTTTTAAACTGCCATAACAGATTAGCTAAAGATCTGCAAAGGAAAAAGGACAGATGTTATGCCCCAACATATGAACTTTTTATACTGTTGTTGCTCTCTAGCCCCATCTAGTGGCCGGAGGGACAAATACCAATTATATTGTTTGAAGCTGAACCAACCCCTTTACCCATCACGTGCAAAACAAGTGCACACTGGGAAGCCAGACTCCATTTTCCTTTAGCATTTGGAGGAGACAGAAGCCAAGGACAAACCCACATCCCACACACAGAGCATCACTGGTGAGATTTAGATTACTTGTATTTATTAATTGTTATGTTCAGCAGTAACTCAATAGTGTCTATCTTGTATTTGGTTCTCATTGTATGTATTCCTATTTTCCCCAATTTCACCATATCCTGTTCTTTCAATAAAACATCCAGATGTATGCACACGGTCTGTTTTATTGGGAGGATAGGTGGGTTTAGCTGCATGTCGAGCTGCATACAGACTAACGTGTAGTGAGGACAAGCAACAGGGCATAAGGTTTCTGAAAGGAACAGCATCAATGCCTGCATTAGCAGATACTTTATTTCACTTTCATTGTTTTTAGAAGGTGAGATAAATTTAGTAGTAGATTTATAATAGCTACCCTGATTCTTATCCAGCTGACTCTTCCAGCTTTTCCCAAATTAATGGATTTTGTATGTGATGGCCAAGAAATCCCATCATTCCCGACTAGCACAACATAACTCTTCTCAAAGATGTAATGGGTTTTTTTTACTGATGGTTCTGTGGGCGTGGCTTGGTGGACATGGCAGAGGAAGAATACTGCAAAAATCTCCATTCCCACCTGACTCCAGGAGAAAGGATATTGCAAAATCTCCATTCTTATCCCACTCTGGGGCCAGTTGGAGATGATATTTGCCGGTTTTCCGAAGACCGGCTCTCCAGAACCTGTCAGAACCTGCTGGATTTCACGCCTGAAAACATGGGCATCTTTTTATTTCTTGGCTACAGTTTTTACACTGAAAAACTGCTTGGGAGACTTCTTCACTTTTTGCATTGCCCAGATGAGCTACGGAAAATAGACTGATATTGGTGGAGGGCAGTTGTTACTAAAGGCAGCAGCATGGCTGCTGCGAGAAAGGGTGGTGTTATATTCTCCTGCCTCCCAGCAACGCTGCTAAAGTTCACGTGGAGAACCTACAAATGTGTGTGACTGCCCAGGGCTGGAAAGATTAACTTCTGCCAGCATATATAGTAATAGCATCAATCTTCCATATTTATACTTTTTAATTGATCATCAGAAGATTCTGGTCTTGCACTAATCATGCCTTTTCACATCAAGGCTTCCTTGCCAAGCTTTCTGAAGCCTACTTACTTTTGGAAAAGGACAACAACCCCAGTTGCCAGAGGCCATTTTGCAGCAGGTCTCCTTATCTTTGCAGCTGCTGAAGTTATCACATTTCACCACTGTCTCCTGCCTTGCCAGAATGGGAGTCACCAAGATCCCCTGGGAAGGGCCCCCACTTTTGGTGCAGAAACTGTGTACTATGTCACAAGTGTAACCATGAGGACAACAGTGTGCTTGGTCTTTGCAACAAACTGCCTATGGGAAAGAAATATCTATGGTGATCCAAAAAGCCAAAAAACCATTGTTGAAATTGTTCTATGAAAAAAAAATACTGCAAGTAGATCTCACTTAACAACTGTTTGAAGTTATGACAGCACTGAAAAAGTAACTTTATGGCTAGTCCTCACATTTACCACTGTTGCATCCCACAGTCACGTGATTACTACTTGTGCATTGCACAACAGGCTTCTGACAAGCAGAGCCAATGGAGAAGGTAGTAAAATTGCACATCACAAACATGCAGTGCCTTGCATAATGATCCATGGTGACTTGCATAATGAACAGATGGTAAGTAACATTTTATGCCTTTCAAGGTCACATGATGTTTCACTTAGCAACTGCATTCCTTGGCGACAGAATTGCCAGTTCCCAACTATGGCTATTAAATGTGCCAACCTTCCTACACATACAACGTATCACTTCATTGTTCTCATGATAAAAGTTCTTGTACCATATTTGGAATGTGATTTCCTTCACCACCTACTGACAGTGAGATTGCATGGGAGACTGGAGAGAAATCTGGGCTTCTATCAAGATCAACTATCAAAATCCCATTCCATCAGAAAGCTCCGATGGCTTTAGGAGTGGAGGATGGAAGTTACCTTGCAAAACACATGGAGGGTATCAGGTTGGGGAAGGTTGAGTTCATTGACTAATTCACTTCAGCCACTCATGGTAGATCTTCTAGTAGAATGGCCTGTTGTCGGGTTGCCCTCAATGCCTCAAAGGTAATGTATGCAAATATATTCTTCCTATGAAACTCCATGGGTGATTGATTAAATCAACCATTTATCCAAGAAGGAAAATTGCCTACCCTGCCTTGAAATCCTCAACTTACTTGAAAGAGGGGGCAGCATGCCCAGGCTCCTAAACGCATGCAGCATGTTTGTCCGTCTGCACAGCTAAACCGGTCATCACACTTCACATCCCTGCTTGAAGGCAAGTTGCCAACAATTGCTGTTGTCTTCTCCACCCAAGGCATATGATCTGCCTCTTTTAGGCAAGTGCCTGATGAACCATAGATGTAACCACTGGGGCAGCAGTGAATCTGATCCTGGCAGCAAGTGGCCTGGCAGGAGAGAGGAAGGTCACATCAAGGGCTGAAAGTCATCAGTGGCCTACTGGACCAGAAGGAATTCCTACCCTGAAGTAAAGTAGACAAACCAAAGACCCTCAACTTCATCTGAAAACCACTTCTGATTGGAGGCTCAAACTGATGATACCCCATTTCTTGCTCTCCAACTACAAGAAACTGAAGAATATGGAAAAGTGCAAGTTAAGACAGACCTTTTTTTTCCTAGAGCCTTTCCTATGAAACAAAGACTGAAGAACCTGCAGCCCATATGAAACTGCTGATTTGGCTAAAATTGGTGAATTTGCTTTTGTATTAATTCTCCTTCTGCCTCCAGATCTCAAACCACATCAAAGAAAGGACTAAAATATGTCCCACTGCTGATTTTACTGCACAACCTCAGAAACTTTTGGTTCCCTAGGTTTTAAAAAATATTGTTCTCAGCTATGAAAAAATTGCCTGACTTTTTAATAGACCTAGGCCTCTCAGGTAAGCAGCTGTAAAACCATATCTGGGCAGTATTGGAGTCAACAACTCCGCTGCAGTTCTGTAGAAACAAACAATACAGAATGTGTGAGTAAAGAAAAATAAACCCCCTTCTCCTTTCCAAGACCCTCCCCCTCAAACTTTTAACACAGGAATATCCTGGAAAGCCTAGCAAATGAGATGCATATAATTTAAAAAGGAATTACAATTTTGTGTACACCTCAAAGGGTCCCAGCTATGAGCAATCTAAGTGAGAAATGAGAAGTGGATTGGATTAGCAGAACCTGAGGAACCAGCACTTACTGAGATTAGTTCCCTTTTGTTCCTCACTCATAGACTAGACTCAATTCCACCCTTTCCTTTCTTGCATCTATTTACATAACTATGCAAATACTAGGAAGCTCCTGACAGGAAACAAAGCAATTTCACATTTCCTCTTTTCCCCACAATAGCATTAAATAAGCTTAGGTCTCTTCTCACCTGTGTCAACAGGCAGCATCCCCAAGCACCTGTTATAAGGCGACAACAAGTCTGGCCATCGTGGCAAGCGGTGTAGGAATCACACTGGGCCATTTGACCTATGGAAGATGCTGTAGAGCATGAATCTATTTCTGAAACTGTTGTGGAGCTTGTGTCTATTTTTGGCACCAATGGAATGCTTTGGCCATCTTTCAGGCAGGTGCCTTCTGACAAGTTGCACTGGTAACCCTTTGGACAACAATGGGTATGATCTGGGCAGCATATGGCCTGGGAAAGACACAAAAGACAATCAGACCATCATGGAATTCTTTGCCCAAAAAGGAAATAGGAGGCTGTGGGTTTTTTTTGTTGTGGTGGTGTTTTTTTTTTTACTGAATACCCATCTGGCCAGTGGTGCCAATTCCAACAGATACATGCTTTTTGAAGCTTCTGCTGAACTTTCAAATAGCAAATACCAGGATAGAAGCTGATATTGCTGATCTGCAGAGTGTTTGCTCAGTTCCTCTAAGAGCAAAAATCTCTCCCTACCACCACCCCAAGTATGCCCGCCCCCAAACTTCTAGGTTAATTAACCATGTTTTATGACAAACATAGTTCCTCTTACCTCCTCCAGTGGGCAGCACCCCCAGGAACCTGAGGTTGTCTTGCAGCAAGTATTTCCATCTGGGCATGTAAATTTTGCATCACATTGTATATCGCGAGCTGCAAGATGAGAAAGAAGTTGTTATATTCAAAGAAGAACACAAAGCCTTCTCCACACTATCTCCTCTCTTACGCAACTGATAGATGTTTTCCCCCAATTTGGTACCTTCCAGATTGGCTACATTGTAACTTCCAAAACTCAAGATGCTGGCTTTGGGTTCTGTGAATGATAGCCCAGCAATTCTTGCACAAAATCTAGAATATATCCATATGGAAAGGAGAAGGAATGCCACCAATGATTAAGATTACTCCTGGAACCTAGGGGGGAAACTACCCTAAATGCTTAAACTGGGAGAAAATGAGAGGTAACACTAATATATACATCTGCACTCATAATTAGATTATAGCAATGAGTTTCTCAGTTAACTTGATTTCTTCAGAACTTGAAACTAAGTACTATAAAGTGTCTCTAATGTGCTTAATTTTATTTCTTTAATGTTAATGCAAAAATTATTTTCCTTCTGCTAGGAAGTGTAGAACAGAAACAAGAAATTGGACAAGTCATAGGCATCCTAGTCTTTTGCACATTTCTATAGACACTGCTTGGAACAGGAAACTTTTGCAATCTTTAAAGCTATTAACTTCCTCTGGAAGAAAGCATACCAGAAAACTAGATTCTGCCCCTCATGCCATATTTTACAGTTTTCTGCACTTGTGGAGGAAGAATCATGCCATAAAAAACCTACTTCCTGAATTCGATCCACCAGCCATCTAGTTCAGCATCTTGTTTCCCTCAGTGGCTTCCCAAATGGGCCACGTGGGCCCACCCATATGGTGAAATGAAGCAGCTGCTCTGAGTGCTGAACTGGCAAAAATCCCTACTCACTATCCAATCAACAATCATTTAAAATAGAAGTTAGTCCAGCATTCAAAATATTTTTATTTTAAACAAAATAAATAAATAAATGCTACCCTTCTTTCTTCTCGGTGTCTTAGGCTGCCTTTCTCCTTATTCCAAAAATCTTTTCCTCCCAAAAGGATAGCATGCAATCTTCTTTTTAAAATGGGCTCTCCTCTCTAATCACATGAAACTTCTTCTCACACCCTTATTTTACCTAGGACACTTCCTTTCGGCCAGTGACCTGTCACAGCACTTAATCATCTAACCTGTCTGGAGGCCTGCAATGAGGTGGGTGATGGGCCATGATCCCTCGGGCATCATGGTGCATAAGGAATGCTTCAGGTCACACTGAGTGCCCTGTGGACAACAGTGAAGGTGGTCACTACAGCACACAGCCTATGAGAAAAGGAAAGGAAAAGCTGAGAGCACAAACAATAAGTAACTGCCTCCACCTACCAAGTTTGGACAAAGGAAACAAAAAAAAAGCTGAAGACATGCTGCCACTGGCTCCCATTCTGAGCCAAGCACCCCATGATCATTCTTCAGTTAAGGACAGTGTGGCTTATTTAATTACTAGGCTAATGACTTAGGTCTCCTCATGGTGAAGAAGTTTATCTGGAGTCTGCATCTTAGATCGAAGGAACTACCTCAGGTGGAGTCTATAGAATTGCAGTAAGTAAAAATAATTTCAGAATTGTATGTTATTAATTATTTTCATATAAGAACAAGGGGTGGGATGGAGAAGACTACAAAAAACTTGAAAAGTGTTGGCCATTTAAAACAACCCTTAAATTTAACTGCTTGGGTCCCAATGCCTAAAAATATTGCAAACCATTGAAGCAAATAATTTGAAACAATCAAAATTTAAACATAAAATGCAATATGCAAAGAAGATAGAACCAAATATGCAGAGATAGAACCAAAAGAGAAAACCAAATCACCAACTAAAAGTAATTCTAATGGAGCAACACAGCTCATCCTAATAGCCATGAAAACAAGTAATTCATGGCACACTACAGTAATTCATTTAAGATGTGGGAGAATAAACAAGGCAGAAAATCTTTAATGAAGCCATGCTATCAAATATTCCTTGGCTAAAGGACTACTCTCTGATCAATTTCATATCTTCCCAAATCCCAATACTAAGAAAACTCTCTGGAAGGCAATTGACATATAGCAAAATTACCTAGCTAACAGAGGCCATTCCAGTTTTCTCAAAGAAAATTCCAGTGATGCAGTAGGGTGTAGGTGGAAGCCAAGAACATGGAATCCCCCAATATCTCTCACTCCCACCATGAGCAGGGACAGATATCCTGATTGAACAATGCAGGCACTCCTAGCCATTTGCTTCTTTGGCCAAAATCTATTCTAGTGCTGCAGCCTGGCATGGTTGCGTGTCACCAGAGATGGCACTATGATGCAAGCCCTGCCTCTTTTGTAAGCGCACATACAAAAGGGGTTGGGGTTGCACTTAATTTAACATCTATCGTCTTGCTTTTTTTTTAACCCCACCCCACCCCACCAAATGTGAATAGATACACATAGGAAATTCCTTCTAAAACTAGACCAGGCTGCTAGTTGGGTAATCCTACCCTGTACTTACATTTTGTAAAGGGCAACAACCATATTTGCCAGTTGGGAGCAGGCAGCAAGTGGCCGCATCTGGACAGGAAGAGTGATTACCAGGACAGATGTTTTTTTGAGTCAAATCTGCAAGGTGAGCAAAGATTACCTTCTTAAAAGATGAAATAAAAAGCTTATGTGGGAAAGATGGGCAGTGTAATGGATTGCTATCACCTTTGGTGAGCATAAAATGCTGAAGAGAAAGCATCACCTAACCTACTCAACCTAGCAGTTAATGGATTAAAGCAGGGGTCCCCAACTCCTGGGTGCAGACCGGTCCCAGCCCATGGTATGTTAGGGACTGGGCTGTGCAAGCAGTGGGAGAGCAAGTGAAGCTTCATGTGTGCATGTGCAGGATCTAGGATGCACATGAAATCATTCCCTCCTTAGTGATCTGTGGAAGACAATTTCTCTTCCAAAACTAATTCCTGATACCAGAAAGGCTGGGGACCACTCAATTAAACTGCAAATCTCATTATGGAACAACAGAAAAATTACAATAATCCTAGTTCTATTTCTTTACTCCATACTTAACACCGGGGTCCGTTTCTTTGCTGGAAACTTCTTTGAAAGAGGCTGTTCCCCAAAAGTTTCAAGGCATCGTGCCTCAACTAGATCACAAGTTGTGCCATGCGGACAGCAGTGAATCTTGTCTGCACAGCAGGATGCCTGGGAAAAGAAGGGGATGAGTGCACCATCATTCCCCACCATTATCTTTTCCTATAGTGCTCAATGAACAGCTTTGTACCAACACATCTCTTAAAGTTTTATTAATCAAAACAGCGCACTGGAATATTAATGCAAAACCCAGACATTTACTGTATGTGGAATGGAATATTGAATATGAAGAGTACTTGTTTGCTTCAATGATTTCACACTGCAATTTGCTTTGTGATTATTTCTTTCATATTTTAAGCAAATATGAACTTACGGGCCAACAACAGATTTATTAAACAGTTATTTTTTTAAAAAAAACTGGACTTTTCTAAGAAACAAGATGAAGCCTGTAATGTGGCAGCCTAGGTATAGAAGTCACTTTCCTGGAAAAAATGGATATTGTTACATACCATTTTATTTGATTTTCTATGTTGTTTTACAGTTGTCCCTACTTAGTAATGTAATTGGAAGGCTGGTAGAAATCTTTCTTCATATTTTTTTAAAAAATACATCTAGTCTCTGCAGCTGCATAGGTATATGAAAAGATTTCCTTTGATTGAGACAAGCAGCTCAGAACGCTGGTTGAGCAGAAACTGTGATGCAAGAATGTGATTCAGTGCTTCCTCCGCCTAGTAAAACCCCAAATGAACTATGCAACTGAGAAATGTTTTAAAATATTGGTGACATTTCAGCAAACTGAAGAACCTAAACGTTGGCCAACACTTTCTTATATTTTAGGAAAGCCAGTGCAGAATTGTGAAGACTTCAGAATAAGATGTTTTATAATGTAGTCCAAAAGTGGACAGGCTTTGAGGGACCATGGGTCTTGGGAGATGGGGGTGTGGGAGGCCAGCCTACAGTAAATCAATGGTAGGAGGTGACTGGAATATTTTGTTTGGGGGCACATGCTTGACAGGAGGAACAGTAAAAATAGGACTGGAATGCCTCTGGGAGGAACACTACGATTCTCCCTATCCCCAGTCCTAGGAAAGCACCAAAAATTCATGTTACTGGAATTTGGCCACTGATTACCTTCCACTTTCAACCTTGTCAGTTTGTAGGCCAAAAAGACTCAAATGCAACAGAATGTTCTGCTGAAGTTTAGCCTTCACAAGATACTACTAAATGTAATTCTGGGTAATCAAGAGTGATGCAAGTCATTTGGAGTTGCTTGCTCCACAAACAGAGTTTTTGACCCCAAAGAATCTCTGGACTGATGGACAGGAGAATATAATTCAGTGACTTCTTCATTTCTTAAAAAAAAATCAAACAGCCAGTTTTTACCTTTTTCTGCATGAAAATACCTTCACTTGCCCATATCTAAGTTCCCATACCTCTGGCATTGGACAACATCCCCAGGATTCATCAGCCATCAAGCAGCAGGTGCAGCCATCTGGGCATTCCCATTCACTATCTGGGCATTGAACAGCCCTGACTATGACAGCAGAGGTTGAATCTGGAATGCAAAATAAGTAAAACTTAGAAGTGACATATTAAGTTTGAAGGCCTGGAAATGTAAAGTCTTTCTCTCTTCTGCATAAAACTGGCACTTGATTTGTCTATCCCACAAAGTTCCTGTGTAAGACAAGATTGTTTTCGAATCAAAACCATCTTAAAATAAACTTCCTGGCGGAATAAACACATGAAGAGCCAATATACCAAGTAAACTAGGCTTTAAATCTAACTTAATTTACCAGTATATTAAAATTAAATCTACTTAGTACGATTATTCTGCAAACATCATTCAGTTTAATCATTCATCCATTGATCACATTTATTATTATAACTGGCAACAACTGACATGGTTATTTCAAAGAGCTGGCCTGGACTGACTGTTAATTTTATGCTGTTTTTATGGATGTTTTAAAATTTGTTGTCATTTGAATGCTTGATTTAATTGTTTTTTAACTTTCTATTACATGTTTTTAGAATGTGAGCCGCCCTGAGTCCCGCAGGAGAAGGGTGGCATATAAATTCAAATAATAAAATAAAATAAATAAATAAACTCTGGAGATCGCATCTCTTAAGGCTTTGGGGGGTTGCAATATGGCTTAGGAGTCTCAGATTATGTACTTCCATCCCAATTGGTAAAATAACTTATTCTAACTCTTTTTGTTTTGTTTTTTAAAAAGATTTAGCCTATCTTATTTGCTTAACCTGGTGAAACAAATACATCCCTCTAAGATATCATTGAACTGAATTCCTTGAATTAACTGGGAGAGATTATCTTTGTTACTAAAGTATTGTTACTATTCCTATGGCTCCAATGTGTCCCATCTTGTCTCCAAATACCTTCATTTTCTATGCAGACTCTTCCATCAGTGCTGCAGTGGGTGCCAAGGGGACAGCAATGGTGTCCATCAGCACAAGAGATGCCCTGGAGGTGAGACAAAAGAGAGGCAAAGGCCCCAAAATATTCAGAACAGCAAATACAGCATAAGATTTCACTGGAAACTGGAGTGTTAACTTCTTGAACAGATGTGGCAATTGCCAAATATGACTGTGAACTAGCTGGAGAGATATGAAGGATATGTGTGCTATGATGTACTAAGGATAGGGAAGTAAATGAAGTCACTGCACATGTACTCAGAAGATTCCCCCCCCCCGCCTTCAGTTATAATTTCTCTTTGCTTTTTACTAAGATTGCAAGTAATATGCCTTCAGATTCCTCTTTCTCTTCCCGTTGGTTTTCTTAGTCAACACATTTCTTTCTCTCCACACTTGGTATCTTCTAAATGTGTTGGAACTATAGTTCCCAGAATTTCAACTAATATGAGAATTCTGGGAAGTTAAAATAAAAGGTTTCAAAGCTATCAGTTATCTATACAATTCTAAAACATTTCAACCTCACAGTTTCTCATTTCTACTTAACCTCTATCTAGGAACCAAATCCGAACAGGAAAGATATGGGAACTATACTGTCCTCTAGAAATGATAATGTATTGTTATTGCCTATCCTCCCCGATATAATTTGGATACAAGGAGCAGTGATTGAACGATATCTGAGGAACCCAGGATCCTCAGTTATCCTTGTATTAGAATATTTATCTTATTATTCTCTGATCTAATAAACCTCCAGATGTTAGGAACTTTAAATCCAACATTTCCAGATAGGTGGATCACTGGATACAATGACTATAAAGAATAGTAATTATAATCTACATTGGAAGGCCACTGGAAGTTAAAAGTTGTTTATTTAATCTGTCACATTTCAGTTCAGTACAGAGCAAAGTAGTTCTTATCTGGCATGCAGATAAGAACAATTCAGGAAGTATGGGGCAAATCAGTTAAACTTGCTCTATTAAAAAGGTCTTCTGATCCTTGCCAGTCCTTATCTTATTTTCAGGTCCAAAGCTCACCTCCTCCCAAGGACAGCAGGCAAAGGTGGAATTCAGGCTGAGCTGGCAGGAATGTGTCACTGGACATGTGCTAGCATCAGGACACACAACACCAGATACCTCATTTCTACTCTCTGAGGGCAACATGCGGAGGGATGCTCCTGTGAACTGTAAATGAAAAAGATGAGGCAACAACATGACAGGCAATTTAGTTCCCATCCCCCAAGATACTATGCAAGTTGCAAAATCTAATATAAAAGTATTCTTTCAGGAAGTGTCAACAACTCCAGAGAAACTGGATGCCCTGTAACAAAGCTAGTTACTAAAACAGCAATATTCAGACTTTTTTTTAATGAAGTCCTTGGTGTTCTAGGAAAGAGCATATATCTCTTTGACCTACATAAGTTCTCTTCTATTGGCATTTTTCCTTATGTTGTTTTATTCATGTAATCAACACAAGCTTTGCTAATGGAAATGCTTCTATCTTTTTAGGAAACCATTTTCTGCCCCATCCTTAGCAGAAGAGTAACATAACAAAAATTCCTACCTGAGGCTTATCGCAGCAGGTATACTTATCTCCTTCAGGGAGCTTGCAACATGTTGAAGATCCTTCACATTTCTGCCCATCAGGGCATTGTAAAGAAGAGGCTGTCCTGCTTAATACCAGGAAAACTACAAAGTGCATCCACATCCTAGCCATGAACCTAGATAGGAGAATAATAAAGTGAGGCCTTTCAGAGCCCCACACTACTGTGAAATACTCAGCCCACCCCCCCAAGGAAGAGTCTCACCAAGCCCCTCCTCATAAATTAAGAGCTGATGATGACCTTTATAATGCAGAATTCTGACTTATATGCTATTTAGTGACTCAGCAAGGAAGATCAGCTAAAAGAACCTCATGTGACAGTCATTAAAAGCAGGAGTGTAAGATCACATGGATGAGCTTTTGTTGTAAAGCCTAGGAAAACCTGATGGCAGGAGATATATCGCCACTAAGGCCAATGCTTTAGGTTTAGGTTGTTTTTCTTTCAGAGAAAATGTTTCAGCATTACATTATTCATGTAATGAGTCAAACAAAATGTTTAGAAGAAAACAGCAATTCATTTGAACATTTAATGTAATTTATAAGGGCTCAATTTTGAATACTATATAACATTTTTGATTCATTCCAAAACAATGGTAATTTTGTGAATACAAATGCTCCTAAGTATTTTCAGAACTTAATTCAAAGCATTGCATGACTCATCTGTGTGTATGTGTGTGTACGTGTGTACATACATCTATGTGCACTCTTGCCCTCACTCTCTCAATCATATCTTCCTAGAAATGGATAAATACCCCATGAAAGTTCATAATTGATTGAACATCCTGCTAGAAAAAAAACTATACTTAGCCACGTCCAATTGTATGTTCCCGTCATGTAAGAAACCATAATTCTAATTATCCTCTTCCAGCACAAGAGAGTTGTAATCTCTAGATGACAACGAAAGATGTGAGATTGGAGACTGGGATATCTTAATCCCACCACTGACTTTCCCTACAAAGCCTTATATATGTATTCCAGGATCCTGCTGATTGGAAGAGTACCCAAGCCCCAGTAATTAACATTCTGAAATTATTATTACATCCAGAACTTCTTGTATTTTATGAAGATTAAGAAATTAAAATGCTTCTGGGTGCCATTTATGCCCAGAATTGTAAATGAGTAGATAATAGTGTTTATCTTAGGAAACAAATCATACCAACTGATATCCTAGCTACCTAGGTTTAATACTTGAATCGACATCCCAGAGTGAGCTATATCCAAGACCACAAAGTCAAAGTTTTTCTATTCCCCTCTGATTTAACTGAAGCTAGTTTACTGATCCATTGCCAATAAAAAGTTCTTGATTACGATTATTACAACTATAAAATTACTTTCTTTAAAAGTTATACATTCTAAGCATTTTCAACTGAGGCAGAAGTCACTTAGAAAAGGACCAATTAAACCTCTGTTACAGAAGCTCACAAATTTTAGCTATTTAGCTGTTTGCAAAAAAATAATAATATTCAAGTTGATATATATACACCAGATCGTATTGTACACTTTGATCTGGAAAAAACGATTCAACCCAATCCAACTTGTCTTTATCATTAATTAAGCAAGTCAAGTTGTACTACTCACATATACTTACAGCTTATGAGTTGCCCCACAGAGTAGTAACCAGTTACATAATATCATTATCAGAATGATGCAGGAGAATGCCTGTGCATGCACAAGGTGATAATTCAGAAACATCTACTTGTGAGAATGGTGAAACTGGTTACCACTGGTTACCAGTTCCTTCTTTTTGTTTCCATAATCTCTTGCACTATTTGATAGTCATGAATGAATTCCAAGTTAGTTAAAATGCATATGCATATAATTATCCCAGGTCCTATGTTCACAACACTTCCCACAAAATCCAGTCCCAAAGCCCTGGTGCTCCAGAGCAACTACCACTTCAGTGGAGAATCATTTGACCAAAAAATAAATTGACCTCAAGTAGGGGATTGAAAACTGCTAAAAGCATGTACTCCTCTCATTCTCATACAGACTATTTAGAAATTTTAGATGCTTATGCACAGTTCCTCAAACAATACTAAACACATTCTCCAACCTCAATCACACATGCACACATATCCCTCCTGATAACCCACATAAATTGAGTAACCATTTTGTCTGTTCCAACAATAAGAAAACTTCCTTTTTTCACTCCCTCAATCTCAGAGCTGTAGTTGTTCAGAAGTAAGCCTTTTTGTCTCTCAAGGCATTAAAGAGGCCCAGAGAAGAATCTGAGTTTGCCAAATGAAATGTAACAGATTGTGAACCTATGCAGCCCTCAATTTTTTAATACATACAGCTTGTGGTTACAAATAAAAGGTCTGGGATCTTGTACTGAAAAACAATTACTGCAAGAAGAGAAATTACTTTTTTTTGGTAAAAGTTTTTTATTATTTTTTTCTTATACACATATCTTAAATGTACAGTTTCTCATTTGGTATACATATTTTCTTTTAGTTCATATCATCCTAAGCAATTTAAATACATTCGAGGTTGCTCTTCTACCATTTCATCTTTTTTATTTTACAACAATCCTTCTCTCTCTCCTCACTTTCCTTTCTCTCCCTTCTCCCTTCTACTCTCTACTTTCTTCTTCCCTCCTCTCCTTCTCTTTCTCTACTTCCCCTTCCTTTCCCCCACACCTCTCTTCTTCCTCCCTTCTAACCTTCCCTCCTACTTCCCTCCTTCTCTTCTCTTCACCTCTTCCCTTTCTTCTTTCCTCCTTTCCCCTTCTTCTCTCTCTCCTCTCCCTCTATCTTCTTTTTCTATTGTTATATTCATTCCCAATTTGATATTTTTCCAAATGGTATTCGAGCAATCCCGATTTTAGTTTTCTTTCCAGTTGTTTTTTCCATCTATTAAATTCACATATATCATCTAAATTGTACATTTATATAATAACTCTTTTTCCCCTCCCTCTTATTTTATGGACTATAGACCGAGTCTCATCTCATACAACTTGTAATGTAATGTACAAATTTAATTTTTGCCAAATATGTTTCTTCCCTTTTTTAATCTTATTTTACTATTTTCTATTTTATTCTATAATCAATATCTCTATCCGCTCTACTTCTTAGTTTCCTCACATTATTTCAATTAATTATCTTATTCCATTTATCCATTTATCTTTTAAAACATTAATCCATTTTACTTTAAACAATATATATCATGTTCTTAATTTTCCAATGTTAAACCAAATTTCCATCTCATGATTCTACTACAAACCCATTTTACCTTGTACCATATCTATTCACACATCAGTTAATTATTTTACTTACAATTGCTAATAATCACTTTTTCCTCTTAATCTTTCAAAAATTCTCTTATTTTCACTTATCCTTTAAGACATTAATCCATTTTACTTAAAACAATATATATCATATTCTTCCATATACCATATACCATATATATTCATACATCAATTATTTTACTCTTAATTACTAACAATCACTTTTTTCACTATCTATACCATTC
>JANHFM010003715.1:277929-291791 GCA_032468115.1 Grayia smithii
GGTGTCTGGAGATATTTCCAGCACACTTTTGCTAGCCCCAGCCCTGCCCATGGCACCAGGCAACCTTGCAACCAAGGGCCCATCTGTTCCGCAGCTCACCTTGTGGCTATGGAGCAGGCGGTCATCAGGGTTTGTACTCTGCCAGGCCTGGAGCTCGGGGGTTGCTTAGGCTGCTGCTACAATGAGGCAGAAACCAATGTGGCCCGTTGGAATCAGCTCCCCCCCCCACCTCCGTCTCTGCCCGGTTGCTGTTGTTTGAGAAAAGGACAGGCAATTGTAGAAGATTGTGGGAATCAGGTGCTTACGATAGAAGCAAAGCTTAGCCTGTCCCTTTCAAGCGATCAAATCTGTATGTGTGTGAGAGGAATGAAAGAGAGAAAGAGAAATGACAAAGGGAAGTAACAAGAATTGCAGGCAACGCTGTTTGAAAGGGTTTCCTCTCCACCGTTTCTCTTCTCCACTCCACCCGTCCGCCCAGTTATACCTGGGCCTGCCGGGCATCATCTGTCCCAAAACAAGCAGAGGGAAGGTTTCAGGACAGTGCCCTTCTAGCACCTGCCACCCTGGCGAAAGTGAAGCTGAAGCAGGCATAGGCCCACAGGGCTCCTCCCCATCCTTCTCGAGAGCGGCCCATACACAAGGCTTGCATATGGGTTGAGTTTGGGATTTTACCTTCTTGCCTTTTGCGAACTTTTGGCTGCATGCAACAAAAGCAGCAGACTTTCTCTCCCCCAAACTCTGCCAGAAATGAGTCTTTGTGAGACCCGTGGCGCAACAAGTCTCACAAAGACCCATTTCTGGCACAGTTTGGGGGAGAGAAACAAAGACCAGGTCCCTGCTGCTTCAGCTTTTGGTTGCACGCAAGGAAAGCAGCAGAAGCAGAAGTCTGTCTTTCTCTTTCCAAAACTCCGCCAGAAATGAGTCTTTGTGAGACTCGTCGCACCTCCACAGCCTATTGGAGCAGGATGCTGCAAGGCTTGCTGTGCCGTTGCGCCCGTGAGTGGTGGCACTGCCGCAAGGTTTGACATACTGGCACAGCTGTGAGCAGCAGGACACCAGTTGCGCTGGTATGATGAAGCTTGTGGCGGTGCTGCCGTTCATGCGCACAATGGCACAACAAGCCTTGCAGGGTTCTGCTCCAAGAGGCTACAGTGGCAGCACAACAAGTCTCACAAAGACTCATTCCTGGCGGAGTGTAGGAGAGAGAAAGAAAGACAACTTCTGCTGCTTTCCTTGAGTGGAGCCAAAAGCAGAAGCAGCAGGGACCCTAGTCTTTCCTTCTCTCCCCCAAACTCCACCAAAAGTTTGCTGCTTTCATTGCATGCAGCCAAAAGTTGGCAAAAGGCAGGAAGGTGAAATCCCAAACTCAACCCAATTCTTGTTACTCCCCTCTGTCGTTTCCCTCTTTCTCTCTTTCATTCTCTCTCTCACACACACAGACATTTGATTGCTTGAAAGAGACAGGCTGGGCTTTGCTTCTGTTGTTAAGCACCCACTTTCCACAATCTTCCACAATTGCCTGTCCTTTTATCAAACAACAGCAGGCAGGTAGAGGCGGACAGTGGGGGGAGCTGATTCCAAAGGCCACATGGGTTTCTGCCTCATTGTAGCAGCAGCCTAAGCAACCCCCAAACTCCAGACCTGGTGTAACACAAACCGTGCTCACCGTCTGTTCCATAGACACAAGGTGAGCTGCAGAACAGATGGGCCCTCAGGTACAAGGTTGCCTGATGCCATGGGCAGGGCTGGGGCTAGCAAGAGTGCACTGGAAATATCTCCTGGCAGCCGGAAAGACAGAACTCCTGGCCCTCACTGGATCAGCTGACCTGCAGGCCGCAATTAAGAGGCCCAGCAGCCTGGGGAAGGGAAGGGCTGCCTCCTGTGCTGGCTATGCCCATCCCCTTCACTAGGGCTTATTTTGGGGGTATTAGTCCCACCCAAAAAAAGTTGGGCTAGGCCTTACTTTTTGAATAGGTCATATTTTCGGGAAAACACAGTAATGCTTAGTAGGACTATGAAAAAACGGTTTTAGAAATGGGCTTAAGTTAGAAACAAGTGGTAGGGCAGAAGGAGAGATGAGAGAAAGAGTAACACTTACCTGCAATAGTATATAAGCAGGCAGAGCAAAATGAGGACCAGCAATGCCAGGGCACCCAAGATAGTAAGTAGAAAGATAGTATGGTAGGTAGCAATATCTTTAATTCCTGCTGTTGAAGTTCCCAGCCCTGCAAAGAAGCAGCTTTTATCATTAGATAGCCCTTTTTCACTCAACTTGGAAACTATTTGCTATCTATTATGAGAATCTATATATAAAGCCTTTTAAATTACATTCTCTGGATGGCTTACAATTGTATTGGTGTTTTTTTAAAATGCAGTTTAATTAAAATAACATAAATAACAATTAAAAAGGCCAAAGCATCAAAAGATCTTCCTCTGGCAAATTTTTCTGTAGAAAAGATTGGGGTGGATGGGTGGGAGAGAATAATAAACACCCCCCCCCTTTTGTACATGTATCATGATATTATATGCATTTATGAACCAGACAGGTCATGTGTCCCAACGTTAGAAGAAAAACATTCCACTCAAACTAAGAGTTGTTCTAGAAATTAGAATCCAAAAAATGCCACACCCCAAAACTATTCCCACCAGTATCAAGCTCTTGGCAGTTTATTCCAACAGGAAGCAAGATTCTCTCTGGGTTTAGGAAGATTTACTGAAGAAAATAGGATAAAGTTACAGAAATCTATCTCAGATAGATTTAATTTTCAGAAATCAAGTTATCCCTCAATTAGTTAAGGCAAAGACATTTTCACTCTTACAAAGGACATCTGGGAACTGTGCAAAGGGCCATTCTCCCAATTGATAATTGATCCAACATGTTAATCTTCCTCATATTGTGATAACAGATATGCAAAAAACACCTTGTGTGTACTGAGATCAGTTTACTTCTCAGAGACTTTGGCAATTTTACCTGACACAGGAGACAGCATAGCGGCTGCCCAGTAGCCCAACTGTGGAGACACAAATGTCCAGTACAGCTGATTTCCCTCCTTGCGGATGAGTCCAGTTCCATTCCGGATCCACAGCCCTAAGAAGAGAGTATATGACTGAATCTGAAGAAATTAAAAAGGCCATCTGAATAACCTGAAAGAAAGAGAACTACTCACCAGCATTAACCTCCCAACTCCTCATAATCAAAATTATTGAAGAGCATATGAGTATATTGAAATATTGTAATCAGTATCTGTATTGTGCCACACCTAGTGTGTTTTCATGTACACAACAAACACAACATAGGGATAGGGAATAGGCAACCTAAAAACATGATGTGGATCTCAAAATATCTCCCTTAGCTGAAATTCTAGTTCCATCATTTCACTTAATAACTTCAGTATTAACTCTAACCATCATTTCTTTTAATACCTTCTGCACTTCAGCATTAACCCTAACCAAACCCCTAACCTGAAAGAGGCTAGGAAACCTTGACTGACCCTGCCTATCCCTAAACCAAACAGCATTGAACAATGCTGCTGTCTGGTATTGAACAGACAGCATTTTGCTTATACTGCCAGGATAGGGGTAAACAAAGAAAATGAACTCAGATTTAGAGGGCATTATAGAAATAAAACATATACCCATATCAATTTTAGATTTGAAGACTGGGGTACAATACAAACTAAACTTAAAGAAAAAGAATAGAAAAAAAGAATAAAAAGTGCAAGAAAAAAAGAGAAAAGAAAAAGTAAGATAAAGAAAAAGAAAATACACAAAGAAGTGACTTGCTGTCTTTGTTATTACATGTCTGTATTATAAGATCTGCACCGGGAGAGCCTATTCCTCTACACTATTACAGTAGAACACTTCCATCAATCTCATCTGCAACTTCTTTCCGGGAACAAAATGCTTCCACATCAGATTTGGTTCTTGTAGGCATAGTTCTTGTTCTTGTCTAATGTTTTTCCAAGCGCACTTATAAATTTTATGATTGTGCAGAAAACTTGCTTATATAGGTGAAGGAGAGGATGTTTGGATCCTATTAATCACTCAGTGTGCTTCCTGCCAAAGCCTCTGTTTATATAAGCAGTATTGTTCCTTGCTTCACATGTTTGTAATTATTGGATACAATAATGATCAAACCATTGAAAATATGATTCAGAAGCATTGCACACTCACCGCTCTTGATGTCAAAGCGCCAGGCTGGCACACTGGTACTTGCGACAGCAGCTGTGTCGAGTGGCAGTGGGATGGAGAGGTGGACTGAGCCAGAAAGCTGGACTTCTGTGCTATTTGCAGTGAAGAGGTGAACGCTGACTGCAACTATAGGCACCAACTCCAACCACGTATTACTAGCTGTACAAAGAGAATTAAGAAATAATGACTTTCACGTCCCCAGAGGCCCCACAGCTACATATACATTGGATATGCATTTTCAAGAGACAAAATCCAAAAGATAGTTTTCTTTGCGCAGAGTAGTGTATGAATTGTGGTAGATTAAAAGGATTTTTAATTATAATCATGTATTGTTAAAATACAGACTTACTCTACAAAAACAGGGAGGGGATGGAATTCAGAGGGAGGGAAAGTTTTTTTTGTTCTCAGTGAGCTGTGCTTGGAGGCCTTGCAGGAATTGGGCACTTAAGAAAACAAGTTTCATGTAACCGGGCTAAGTCCAAACTACAGAATACTGGAAGATAACATTTAGTTAATTGCATGAGAGTTATTTAATTTATTATGTTAGCTTGACAGATATGTGCTCACTCAGATTTTTATAGATTGCTGAATGCTGGGTTTCAACCTCATGTAATTCATAGCAGTTATATTATTCATTCAAGTCTTTACTTTCTTTCTTATACCCCCATTTGGGACTGGTTATAAGTTACAATTTATTTAACAACTTATTCCAGAGTAAAGGGGATCTGATGTTCTGTTCCATATTCCAGATGATAGTGGGGAATCTTCCTATTCAAGGACAGATGATGGCTAGTGTAACTGCCTGCTCAGTTGGAACTCTGTAGCTGAACATCCCAAACTCAGATATAAAGGATATGGAAGTAAAGACAACTTCGACAGACTGGGGTTGATATTAGTAACAAATATCTCCTTCTCCCATCCTCAATTCAACAACAATAAACTAGTTAAATATATATTTCATATCTCCAAATCTGATGTCAGAGACAAGCTGTAATATAATGGGCAGCTTTAATGCTCCACCCCTCCCTATCCCACATTTCATGATGGCCCCTTACCACTGCCATTACTTTCAGCCCCGATGAAGGACGGGAACCCTCTCATGTCTGGCCCACCACTGGCGGCAGTCAAAGTGGCTGAAAGCTGGCTGTAGGTGGAACTGCGGGACAGGCGAGCAGATTTGCGCTGGAACTGTGCCCATGGCTGGCTCTTAGCTCCTGCAATGATCAATACTTAAATCTTCTGGTCTAACTGGGAAGTATTCATAAAAGACTAGAACCCTTAGTTTCTGGTGCTGTGCCTTAATACACAAATTTACAATGCAATAACTCAAGAAAGTATCCATAAATGTTTGGTCATTAGCTACAAGATGCAGCCTTCAATAAATTCATATTCTAGTATAACCCCTACGTGTTGGAGAAAACATAAAGAAATAGGTTATCTATATGATAGTTGTATAAAATTGTTCAGCCTTTTTGAATTAAATTTGTATATGATCTTATAAAATTGTACAGCTTTTAAACTAAATTTGTACGAAGTAGAATAGATTAAGACCCCAGTTCATAATATTAGATACCAAGTTGCCCTTACTAAGTTTCTTTGATAATCCAAATAACACCTTGAAACATAAAGACTTGATAGTTTTCTTATTGGTTGCAGCTAGGCAGGTAGTAGCAAGGTCCTGGAAAATAGGAAAGGTTTTGAATAGTTCCATATGCTTTAATTGCAAAGATGACAAAAAAGGTGGTAATATGATAATACAGATGACACCTGAAAGTCATCACGGATTCACTGATAGACCCCTTGTACAGGCAGTCCTCAAATTACAACCATAATTGAACCCAAATTTTCTGTTGCTAACTAAAATATGTGTTAAGTAAATTTTGCCCGATTTTACAACTTTTCTTGCCATAGTTATTAACTGAATCTGACTTGCCCTTTGACACTACTTGTCACAAGGTGGCAACAATTGATCTTGTGGCCCTGGGACATTGTAGTCATCATTAATATACACTGCAACCATCAGAAACATGAATCAGTTGCCAAGTGTCCGAATTTTGATCACATAACTACGGGGATGCAGCAATGTCATAAGTATGAGAAACAGCATCTTTTTAGTGCTGTTGTAGCTTTGAATGATCATTAAATGAACTGTTATCAGCTGAGGACTATCTGTAGTTTGCCTGCCGAGCAAATAAGTCAGCAGATGATGCTGTCAAGAAGTAATTACACTAAATTCTGCAGCATCTTGAATCTCCAGGGTTCTACGTACAAGGCCTTTTTGTAGACTTCAGCTTAGTATTCAATACTAACGTTCCAGAAAGTTTATGGAGATTCTCAGTCATCCAAGTCATGGTGATCTCAAAAGTGCTTTTTCAAGAAGCAACTGGACTTGTTTTTCTTTGAAGATATTTTGCTTCACATCTGGAGAAGTTTCTCAGAAGTTTCTCCAGAGCTCTGGGAAATCATTCCAGAAATTCTCTAAATTGATCCAGCTTTCTGTACCTACTCATAGTTGTAGGTGGATAATCAGTTTTTTGAGATAGAAAGTAACAGGTGAGCCTAGAGAAAATTATATCTAGTACCTGGGCAATGAGCACAAGAGCACTTCAGGGTTGTGTGCTTGTTCCATTGCTTTTTTCCCCCTATATATACCAATGACTGTATCTCAAAGGAACTTTCTGTTAAAGTACTGAAGTTTGCAGATGATATTATGGTCATTGGCCTTATTCAAGATGGTGATGAGTCTGAATATAGTTGGGAGATTGAATAATTGGTCCTGTGGTACAAGCATAACAATCTAGAGCTGAATAAACTCACAACTATGTAAATGAGAATGGATTTTTGAAGGAGCCCTTCTATTTTACACTTCTTACCATACCTGACAGCATAGTATTAACACCCGAGTCCTTCAAATTTTTGGGTTCTATAATCTCCCAGTACTTGAAATGGACACTTAACATTAGAACCATCATTAAAAAGACATAACAAAGAATGTTCTTCCTGTATCAACTCAGGAAGTTCAGACTGTCCCAGGAGCTGTTGATAAAAGTTTTACAAAGAATTATTGAGTCTGTCATTTGTAGTTCTAGAATTGTTTGGCTTGGTACAGAAACCAAACAGAAAAAGTACAGACTCCAGTGGATAGTTAAGATTGCAGGAAGAATAATTGCAGCCAGCCTGCCTCCCATAGAAGATCTGTATATTGTTCAGGTCAGAAGGAGGGCTGAGAACATATCTGCAGACCCTTCACATCCTGGACATAAACTGTTTCAACTCCTCCCTTCAGGCATTGCCGGATGAAAACAACTAGACACAGAGATACTTTTCCCCCTTAAGCCATCACTCTGTTGAATACTTCATTCTCACAGTTCTATCTAATGTCTATGTATATTTACCCATTTAATATGGCTGTAGCATTATTTTTTATCCTTGTTATCTTCTTTATTCCCCCTTCTATTGGTATTATTATGATGATTATTATCATTCTGTTGCTTTGAATGTACACCGAGAGCTTCTGCACCAGAGACAAATTCCTTATGTGTTTAATCACCCTTGGCCAAATAAAGTATTCTGTTTTTACTTTGTCTGCTTTAAATGTATCAATTACATACAACAAAGATATATTAATTAAGCATTGCCATTCTCCAGATTCCCAAATAATTTAATGAAATAAGGCTGTATGTATTTTATTTGTATATATGAGCCCTGCATAAAAAACTGCAGAAGTTTTCAAACTTTGTGATATTATGATTTCCTGAAATGGCAAATAAATTATATCTTCCCCATAAATAACATAAATAATTGTCAGGATCAGGCAAGAAATTAGTATATCACTTTTCAATTGAAATTTGAAATCAAATTTAAGGTCATAATTTAATACAAAGGTTGAGCTTGTTTATTTTTGAATAATTTCTGAAATACAGAGACTTTATATGAAAGTATAGCTAAGCTGTATGTTTCAATGAACTCCTAAGTGCTCAAAAGATGGTACAACCTCCTTGACTTATGACCATAATTGAGCCCAAAATTTCTGTTGCTAAGCAAGACAGTTGTTAAGGGTTTTGTCCCCCATTTTATGAACTTTCTTGTCACAGTTGTTAACTGAATCACTGAGTAACATTAGTTAGTAACATGTTGTTAAGTGAAATCCACTGACTTTATTTGTCAGATGGTCACAACTGCAATTGTCATAAATATAAGCCAGTTGCCAAGTGTCCAAATTTTGATCACGTGACCATGGGGTTGTAAGTATGAAAAACAGACATAAGTCACCTTGTTTTCAGTGCCATTGTAACTTTGAATGGTCACTAAACTTATGATTGTAAGTTGAGGGCTATCTGTAGATGAAACAAAGTTAAACACTACATTTTTCTGCAAATTGGAACAGAAGCTTATGTGCAATTGTTTATAGATTCAAAATAAGAAAACTGAATACAGCAGATGCAGAAGTTTCAGTACCCTTGTAAACTTCTCAATAAAATCCATAAAAGTTATTGTCTCAGTAGATCTACAATTAGCCAGGAGAAGACAGTTTCACAAATTAATGAATATGTGACCCTTCCAATCTTTAAGGTTATCACTATTGTTCTATCTACTTTTAACAACAACCATAGGGCCCTTCAAAGGGTGAGCAGTGAAGACCGAGATAAATCAGCCTTACAAACTAGACAGCTTTAAAAACAATATTTAAGACTTCCAGAGTGATGTCACGGTGCTGTGGTTAAGGAAAATGGAGTCCTGTTTTCTCGGATCGAATTTTCACATCTGGAAGCCAGTAGATCTGACCCTGGAGGTGTCGGCTCTGTAGAGGGGACACTCTTGGGGTAACAGGGAGAAGTGCGATATCCTGTTAGGGAAGGAGAAACCCCTTTCAATGTGGAAGACACTGGCTGTAATGGTTGGATCCAGAGACTTGACAGCCTAATTGAATGGTGAAGGAAGCAAGGAGTGAAAAGCAGCAAGACGTATCAGCATCTAGAGATGGGACAGAGTGAGGTACTTGGCTGCTTCCCTAATCTGGTGGAATCTACAAACTGATTAATAAGTGAGTCTTCAAAGAGGGGGAAAGTGGTGCTTTGGCAGTGGAGCGAAGTATTGAGAAGAAGATTGAAAAGAGGAAAGAGGGTGATTGGGAGAGTTGAAAGGAAAAGAACGAACTCTGGAAATTGTGGTAAAGATTATGACTGAACCTGTGGCGATTGGGAGTGTATGACTGAAGTTTGCGGACACAAAAACTGAAATGACAAGGTTTGGAGTGTGAAGCGAAGTGACAATGACAGTGACAATGCATATTAGCAGGAGCGGACATCTTGGACTAAGGACTTAGAAAGTAGTGAACGGAAGAAGTGCAGATGGTGTAACGAAGAAGGAGAATGAAAGTCTTGCTTAAAATCAGTAGAAGACTTTGGATTGGGAAGATCAGTGGCCAGATTATATTATGTATATTGATTATTTAATATATCACAGTATATATCACGGTGTATATTTAAATTTTTAAATTATATTTGGTAGTATTGATATAGTATATGTTATAGTTTATAGATAAATTTACTAATTTATTAAATTTATTAAATTTACTGATTAAGAGAAAAGATTGTACTGAATTTGATCGACAAAGCTAGTTTTAAATAGTTTTTAAAAATCTATTATTTTGATTAGATATTTTTCTTTTTTTTTCTTTCAAGTATTATATTTTAGTTTACCTAGGTATTGTTAAATACATTTAGAGTGAAATTGTTAATGGTATTGTTGAGTAGAACTGTAGAATTAACTATATTATCTAATTATTTGATTATCCTACTTAATTAATTGTAAAATTTAATGGATGGTAAATTAGGTGAGTAAGGTTAAAAAAGTAAGAAATATTTAATAATATCTATAGGATAAGTAGATAAAAGAGAAGAAATTGCTATTAGAAAGATGGCTTCGGGAGGGGAAAGGAACTAGATATTTTATGGTATTGTGGAAAAAGCTATTTGGGAAACTGGATATGACAAGTACAGCAACAATTACAAAAACTGCAAAGAAAATCACGCAAATGACTGCCTCTCCAGTAGAACAGAAATTGATAGGAGATATGTTGGGAGGTGAGAAGGCAGGATCTGCAATGAATTTACAAAGTATGCAGACAACTCTAAATAAATAATAAATAAAAAAATAAATAAAGGTGTTTTTGAAAACCCAAGAATTGATTGGAAAGAACCATGAGGAATTAAAGAATGATATGGGTGAAGTAAGAGAGGACATAAGGAAATTAGATGATAGATGGGAGAAATACAAGAGACAATTGCCAAGAATGAGCAGAGAATTAAAACAGTGGAAGTAAGAACAGAACAGACTGAAAAAAACCTAGAGGAGACAGAAAAGAAATTGATGACAACGAATCAAGAGCTTGAAGAGGCAATAACTTATCTTAAAATGGACAAATCTGTGTTCTACTTAAGATTCCAAAATATAGTAGAAAATAAAGAAGATCACCTCCTATATCTTATGATAGAGTTGTTGCCTGATAATTTGAGGATGAATAGGATTGAATTGCAAAATGGTATTGATGAATTGTACAGAGTGCATACGAACTATGCACGGCAAAATAAATTGCCATGTGAGGTACATGTACAATTCACTAAAAAAAACAATTAGAGACAAAATTTATAGGAGAACACGGGACACATCACTGATGTATAAAGGGAAAGATATACTGACTGTCAAACAAATACCTAGGAAAGAAGGTGAAACTACCACTTCCTCTCTTCTCAACTTGTTAAAAACAAAATAATATTCTTGTGGCTTTTTCCAGAAGGCTTACTAGTGACTTGGCAAGACAAAAAATTAGGTTGGATACACCAGATAAGGCCCAGGAATTTTATGATCAATGTATAGCAACAGATGAGGAGTGGGAGAGGGGGAAAGGAGATAAGACAACAAGAGTCAGGAAGAAGGAAAGGAGTTGGAAACTGAATTACAGAAGAGGACTGAAAGAGAACAACAGGAAAGAACAGGGGCGAGATTGAAGACACAAACAGAAATGAGATTAAGGAAAGGAACTAAGGCCATCAACAAAAGATAAAATGGAAGAAGAAATTAAATTAATCATGATTAAACATAAAATAAATTTGCTTGCCAGGAGGAAATGGCCCAAAAGCTCAGAGCAATGAAACAAGTATATTTTGAACATACCAATAAACCGGGAGGTGGCTGGTGAATAAATTGAAAAAGGACAAAGAAAAAAGGTTAATAACCCAATTACAGGACGAAGAGAGGAATAACCATCACTGAATGGAAGAAAAAAAGAGAATAGACCAAAATTATTTTGGAACACTTTATAGTCAGAAGAAAATAGAGGAGGAAGATATCAAGAAATATTTAAAGGACAGAAATTTTCCTATAATATCAGATGAAATGAAAGAGATGTTAAACAATAAAATTAAGATGATGGAGATGAAGGCGGCTATTCAAACGTGAAAAAACAATAAAACTCCAGGACCTGATGGTATCCCCTCTGAGTTCTATAAAGCGATACAGGGAACATTGGAAATGTTATTGTAGAACATCTACAATGAAGCTTTAGGGCAATACAAATTACCAAAGACATGGATGGAGGTGCTGATATCACTTATCTCAAAAGATCCTACAAATATACAGCAAATCAAGAACTATAGGCCAATCTCGCTACTTAATGTAGACTACAAAATATTAGTAACGATAATGGCTGAGAGCGCCAAAAAATATTAAACGAAATTATTGATTCAGACCAAAATGGATTTTGCCAAATAGACATATAAGGAACAATACACGGATGATTGTGAATTCATTAGAATACTATGAGGCCCATCCACATAAGCAGCTGGTATTAATGTTTGTAGATGCTCAAAAAGCGTTTGATAATTTAAACTGGAACTTTCTTATTAATCAATTGGAAATTATGAATTTTGGGGAGAAATTTACGGAAATGATTAGAGCAATCTATTCGAAGCAATCGGCTAAAATAATAATAAATAGGAAAACAATGGAGAAGATTAGTATAACTAAGGGGGTAAGACAGGGATGTCCCTTGTCACCGCTCTTATCCATACTATCATTGGAAATATTATTAATACAAATTAGACAAAATCAAACAATAAAAGGATTGAAAATTAAACAGGAGGAATATAAAGTCCAAGCTTTTACGGATGATCTTTTTATTATAGAAGATCTTTTGGAAACGGGAACCACAAACAAGGAAAAAACTAAAATATTAACTAAGAAATATACAAAAAGGCAAGATGAGGAATTGGAAGAGAAATTGTTCAATTGGGATTCAAATTCAAAAAGGTAAAATATATGGGAATTCGGTTAATGACAAAATGTTCTATATTAAAAGAGGATAATTGTGATAAGTTGATACAACAAATAGAAAAAGACTTAGACATTTGGGCAAAATTACAAATATCTTTAGTTGGTAGAATTGCCACAATAAAAATGAACATACTACCTAAACTGTTATACCTCTTCCAAACGATACCAATAAGATTAGGGGAAACATTTTTTGATTCAACCGGAAGCGTTGCAGCGAGACAGTCAGGAATTAGCGGGCTCCAATGAGCCTTGCGAAATTCCAGGCTGACAAACCACTGTCGGGAGGGTCTTTGGACCAGATCTGTCCTGTAGGGATGTGGAAGAAGGAGAGGCATCTTGGATGACCAAGAGGAACAGGCAAGTTCCTTGGAGGTCAAGAGAAAACTCTTCGACTCAGCGGTGGCAGCCATTGAGGCTGTCACAAAGCTGGGACAACCGGAATACGTTTTGTGCTGGAGTGGTGATTTGGACAGAGAACTGGTACCGGGTGAACTCATAGGCAAAAAATAAATCTTTTTAAATTGTTAAAAGGTACCCCAGCGAAGAAGCAGCAGCTAATTGCCTTTGGGAAATGTTAATGGAGAGAGAAGAACAAAGTGGAAGTTTAAAGTGTTAAAGCCCGGAACGGAGCTTGATATTTGGATTAGAATTTGAGTGGAGATAATTAAATCATTAGAAGAAGAAACTGTGAAGAGGTCTGGAAATAACTTTAAGAGCTTTGACAATTGAAAGAAGAACAAAGAAAAACTTAAAATTAAAAAGCCCTGTAAAAGAATTTTTTAAAT
Source organism: Grayia smithii (assembly GCA_032468115.1). Lineage (NCBI taxonomy): Eukaryota > Metazoa > Chordata > Lepidosauria > Squamata > Grayiidae > Grayia > Grayia smithii. Next base: position 291,240 of record JANHFM010003715.1, read on the forward strand.
TGGATTTGGAACTGGATTTTAAATTGGAATTTGGGGAATATAAAATTTAGAAGAAGACGACAGAATTTGACAAATATTGGCAACGTGGATTTAATAAATAAATTGGATACTTTGTTAGTTTGTTGATTGCAATTGTGGATTGGAGAGAGACACCTACAGGCGAAAAAATACATTACAAAGGTTAACTTGTATTTTGGAAAAAAAAGTCCTTAAAGTGATAAGAGTGGCAGGAACTTCTGAGGAGGATTTGTTTACTTTTAAGCTGTTTGATCTCAACAACTAAAGAAGGTGAAATGTAACAAAACTTAAAATTGGAGCAACAATAACCCAGAAACAACAAAAAGGCACAGGAACCAATTGAAATGATTAAAATGATGGGTATATCATTCAAGCTGGAATTAAATGAAATGATTAAAATGATGGAACATCTAAACCAGATGAACTAGAGATTGTGTTAGAACATATCCAAGTGGATAAAGGAACTATGAATGAGAAGCAAGAAATTAACACTGAAGATAAAGACATTGATTATGAAAAATTAAATGATTACAT
>JANHFM010003715.1:297223-307282 GCA_032468115.1 Grayia smithii
ATGAAATGTTAGCCTTGATGGCCTGAATAACCTCTTCCAACTGTGATTCTACCAAGGGCTTGCTAACAAGCCTTGAATCAGCAGGACCATATTTATTAACAGAGTCATACTAATTTCATCAAGTAGCTGATCTCATAATCTTTCTTTGTTTTCTTTCCTCCCTCCCTCCCTCCCTTTCCTTCATCCTACCCTCCCATTCACTTCCCTCCATTATTTGGTATGCCTAGAGAATAAGAGAACTTCCTTCCCTAATTTTTGGATAGAGTTCAAAACAGGTCCCTAACAGTAGGAATGATGATACCACAAGAAGTTGTATAGCAACCACTTTAATGTTAATAAAAGGATCTGTGCAGAGAACGGAGACATTGTTCAAATAGCTATTTCCAGAGTACCTTAAGAAAAAAAGTGTAATAGTTAAATTAGCTGCTTTTTTCTGCTATTTTTTTGTGTTAGAACAAATGGAGCCTCAAAATGTGACAGTTCTAATGGGAAGGAAAATGGTAGCAAATCCTGTAGCTGCATCCTCTAACAATATAGCAGGCAGACTTTTGTTGTTGAGGAATATTGTTGGATTCAGATGATTCCCAGATGTTCATCTTGCTCCAGCAACAAGCAAAATTCCAATGGTCTAATCTACTTTTACAGGCTCCAGAGAGGTCAAAGCTTGGGTAGAACGAACAGCCTTTCACACATGGGGAAGAAAGAGGACAAGAGACTTTACACAGAGGTGGTCAGCAGCAGCCAAGATCCAAATACCATATGAAAACACTTCAGCAGCTCCTACCATAAAATCGCTGTCATGAAAGTTGAAAAGTTTCCATTTACTATTTATTAGGTCTGTCATATTCTTATGTTTGCTGTCTTTTCCGTTAGCCTACAAGCTGTTCTTTCCCACTAATCACTGCCTTTAAGAACTGGGATCCCTTCCTCCAGGTAATACAAGTCCTGCAACGCAACATTTTGGTATATACCAAATACTGTATCAACATATCTCAGGACACTCAAATTTGGTTTATTGGTGTACTTTGGTGGTGCTCAATGTTTGCCTGCATTGGTTCATAATACCTATTAGTGATTGCTGTTGGAGGAGAGCTGTGTTAATCTAGGACACACGAAAACAGGACTGTGGTAGCACCTTTTCCAACTAAGCAAATGGTATTTAAAGTCAAAAGGTTTCATGAGCTGCAGCTTACTATCAGGTGGTACATGACTGAATCCTATATCATAGTTTCTGAGGCAATAATACCCATGTTACTTATGGAGGCATCTATGTAGCCTGCATCTGACAAAGTCTATAAGGGACCCAAAGGATTTTGCCAACTACTAACTAGTTTCTTTTGGGGGAAATGTTCAAGTGACTTCAATTCCACCTTCATTCTTGATTGACATTGATTTCCATTCCATACCTATATCATTAGTAGACTGCCCAAAAGAAAAAATGTATATGATAGCTAGATTCACTTCAATTTCCTGGCCCTTCTGTAATGGAAATTAGATGTAGTAAAAAAAAAAAGTCAGATTCTCATCAGAAGCTATAAACATAAACTAGATATTTGTTTGAAGATGTCCAACATATCTTCACAGACCTAAGCCTAAATATTATCCAAAGTGTTTTAAGTGTTTTGGATTTCAAAGAAATACTGGATGCAATAAATAAAAATATCTGCAATAAAATAGATGTGTGAGAGATGGTGGCAGCCAAAGCACCATTTGTCAAGTGAGGTAGTCTCCTTCCAACTCATTAACTAAGATGGTGTATGTTCTTTACAATGACTTTTCTGCATTGTTTGCTTTGCTGGGATAAAAGAGCATGTCTACAATCTTACCGTATGTCTTCTCTTTTACTCTGCTCCATGATTACTTGCTACCCCAGATATTTGAATTATGGAAGAATGTGGAATACTACTGGTATCATTCAAAATTGCAAAAAAATTATAATACACAGATTTTTAACGAAAAGCAACATTGTGCAGAGCATTTATGATAAGCATATACTAATAATCTTACTGGATAGTGAAATGGGCAGCATATAAATTTAATAAATAGATAAGCATTGGGCAACATTCTTTCATTAAACATTTTACAATGTCTTTGAAAGTTTATCTCTGAAATCTGTTTGCAATATGTTATCAGGATCAAGTTCTGGACAATAGTAAGAAAGCAAAGAATAAATGCATTTAAAATGACTCCTTTGAACTACATAAGATGATAAACTACAGTCATGAGGATTATAAGGAGCAGGATATCCATAATGAGGGTACCTCATTATGTTGTACATTTGTAGAACAAAAGCAGAGGGGAAAACTATAGAAATTTCAAGCAGAGTTTAATTTGGAATGGAAACTTCCAGAGCAATCTATTGACTAAGGAAACATGGAATTAACTAAGGCAACATAGCAGTCAGTTAAGGAAACATTGCCAGGGGCTACTGCTAATGTAGGGACAAGAGATTTTAATGGCATGATAGTTAAACCAGCATGTCTCAAACTCATGCTAAAGTATCTAAGTATTTTTTAAGCATAGGACAGTAAAAATAACTTAGACATTAAAATATTCAACTATTTTATTGTACATATTTTATAGTCCAAGAAACATTTAGACAAAGACATAACTAATATCTAAGGATATTGATGAATTAGCATTGTTGCTACTTTTTCTGAATTGTGAATAGTTTTGACTGTAAGTGACATATAACTTTTAACTTAATATATAATCTAAAGATAAGACACATTAAACCACATGTCTTCCCAAATATAAAATGAGAACAGGAACTGGCCCAGATACAGAGTAATGGAGTATTCCTTGTTCTATTCTTTAAACAAAGAAAACAAGAATGAGTGTATCCCCAGATATAAAGAAGCACAGGTGAGTCTTCCTTTTTAAAACTAGACTTGTACCATGTTTGTCAAGAAAGTTTTTTTTTCTTTATTCTGCATTATGAAAACACATAATGCAAGACCAGGCTGGAGAGCTTGTGGCTTACTGCCAACCATCCATCCCTAAATGTTGTTGATATAGGTTGGTGTGGATCTCAGGAGCAGCAGGTATACAGGCAACCTGCAGATAAGGGAGTGGAACCAGTTCTTCCAAAATGCAATGGCAGTTTAGGGAAGTCGTAGATTTCCAAAAATCATATAATTTTTTATCCCCTTGTTGAGATACAAATGAATTAATGACTTACTTGCATAGCATATAAGAAAGAGTTGTCACATCTACCCACTCATACTCCAGCAAGCACACATAAAGGTTTCATTATTTCATCCATATACAAAAATATGCAGTTCACCAGCCAGAATAAACAGAACTTCTGTCTCTGTTCTGCCATGTGAACCCAAGACATAAACACAAAGACATGGAAGGCCACTGAAATTAAATGAGATGTAGTTACACAAGAACAGCATATACTCATATGGTGAAGCCAGAGTCTTCTGATTTTCAGACTCATTCGGTGACACTCTTCCAAGGACCTTCATTGCTGCCATTTCCCACCAACACAAGAGGATGTGTCCCTTTGGGTCCTATACTCCTATTCCATAAATGGTCACAGACATTCAGGGGCACATGCCATATTCCAAGTGAGATTCCCTTGCTGGATGTACATGGTACAAAGAATAACCCAGAATTAAGGCAGGGACACAGAATTAAGTTATTTTGCCACTTTGAAAAATACAAGTGGCTGTTGAATGGGGTGGGATAGAGGAAACAAAACTAAAAGGGAGATCGGAAGATGGACATGGAAAGATACAATGTAAGATGAATAACTAAAAACTAAATTAAACTGACAACTTCAACCTACATCAGTATTTGAATGCCACAAATCGGATATGCCATGTTTATTTCAGATAATAAAGCTCACACATTTGAGGACAATTTACAGAAGAATGTGTGTAGATCTATGTGTGTAGATCTAAAAACTATGGGAAGATAAACAAAGAGAATGCTGGAGCTTCAACAGGTACAGCAATAGAGGTCAGAGAGGATGTATAGAGAAAGAATGGGTGTGGACCAAGTAGAAATCTAGGAGGAAGAAGGCTGGATAAGAAAAGGAGTACATCTGTTAGAGAAAAGGACAGAAAGGCAGACAAAGCCCTGGAGAAGGAAGTAGGAGGAAAAGACCCTGGAGGAAAATATCCTAGATGTGGCTGTGTGGGTAGGGGGAATCAAGATTGCCATGTAAGGAGATGGAGTAAAGTGGGGGAGGAGAAAAGGAGGATATGAGAGATGGGCAGAGGGATTGCTACCCTGGCTGGGAGATAATATCGGAGATTTACTCTACCTTTAACAGATAACCCTCTTTCACGTCTCCCCTCTGACTCCATGCCTGGGAGGCGCAAGTTGCAGCCATGCAAGGGTACCCAATCAGACCCCTAGTAAGCAGCTGGTTGATTCCTGCCCCATTTTGACTTTCTTTGTCCGGGAGGGGCGCCCTCCAAGGGGAGAAGACAATGCGGCTTCCAATATCAAGAAAGGCGCGATACGGGGGGAGGGGGGGGCGTGATTAAAAAAAAAAACAAAAAAACACGCGTGGACTATCCATTTTCCTTCCTTGCTCCTTTGGTGCGTCGCATCTCCTTCGTTCTGCTACACAATCTCTTCCAATCTTCCTCATCTGACTTCTTGCCGAGAAAGTCGGAACGTTCAAAGAACGGCAAAAATAAAGGCACGTAGACCTTGTCCCCACCCCGGCACGACTCACCTTGACCGAAAGCTCGAAGGGATCGGTAGGCAGACTCCAGCTTCCCTCCATCCGAAGCATTTTAAGACACTGCGCCCATCCCTCCGAGCTGCCCCACCCACCCTAGCCGTGGAGAACGAGAGGGGCCTCGACAACCCTGCAAGCTCCCTCCACCCCGCCGCGCCCCGTGTGCTTTTCCTCCGCCAGTCTCGCAGCTACTCACCCTGCGGGCTGGGAGGCTCCGCCGGCTGCGTCTTGCCCAGAGCTGACCAGCCGGAGCCGACGAGCAGTGATAAGAGGATGGCGAAGCGCATCGCCACAGCCGGCGCCCACAACATTCTGGCCGCCCCCACCGGCTCCTGCTACCCGGCCATGGCGCGTCCAGAGAACCCTCGGCGGCAACCGAGCTGGCTCTGCAGGATCCGGTTATGCGCCGGCGACAGCAGAGGCGGCGCTGCGATGCTGCCCCAGTCCGGCAGCCCCTCCTGTCCAGCGAGAAGATTGGGGGAGCTCGAACGGCTCCACCTACTGGGCGAACGAGCACCGCGATCGCCTCGCTATTGCAGCCGCGGCTGCCGCCTACTTCTTCTCCAACGCTCCGCCCTTGCCTTACCTCACCTAGAAACTGTGATCAATACCGACCTGGGGTCCTGAGGCACGTAAAGAGGAGCATCTCCTATCAGCAACGCTCAAAAAATGTGTCTCTGAGCATGTGCAAAACATGGCTGCTGTTTCAATTAAGTTTTGTACAGCCTAATGGCGAGAGAATGGGAAAAAGCAAGCCACAGAAGTTGAACAGGCATCCTCCTGAAACAATGAGCAATGAACAATGCTCATTGTGAAATAATGTAGTAGATCATGATGTTTCCCGACTCTGGAATTCTTAACAAGAAATTGTATCCCAAACACTAGTCTGATGTAGTCTCTGTTTTCCATTCTGGGCCTTCCTGCATGGATGTGGGGTGAAACAGTAGCTGGTAGGTTTCAGATGCTCCTAGGGACAGCAGGAGCTTGATTAAAGCCTGTTTCTTCACCAATCTGAGCCTGCCTTGGAATATTTCCCATTGTCTTGTCCAGAAAGGGAACAAGGAGTTGGATTCAAGCTGCAGTAAACACATACTTGCAGGAGGAAGAGATGCCAAACCAACAACCTTAAAAGAGAGGTCTCCTTAGATCTAATATCTATAGACTGCCCTATCTCTATCAGCCCTATGGAAGATGATACAGAAGGTAGTAGGACAGCAAAATTTCTGTAGAGATTCTCAGTCATCCAGGTCACGGTTGTCCCAAAGGTGTTTTTACAGAAGGCAACTGGACTTTCTTGGTTTTTCCTTTGTAGGGCAGCAGTTACAAAGAATACTGGATTGTTTGGCAGTCAGGATTCAGGCTGGGTGCAGGATTGAAATCATGGATTACTCTCACTGATGATTTGTGATGGGATTATGTCATCCCAATGAGAGAGACCAGAGCAAGAAATCAACTCTACAGGAAGGCTAAAACTACTTTTACTCATTATGGCTTTGATCCAAAGTAACTAGCACCTCTCCTCCTTTTTATATTTCTGTGAATTAAGAAGATGTCTGAGTTACTACTGATGGGTAAATTTATAATTGTACTTCCAACTGCTGTAAAGAAGATGTCACTTCTTTCCCCCTTTTTTCTATTTTTCTTTTTCTTCCTCCCTGCACTTTTAGCTCTGTTTTTGATTTTTTTTTCTTCCTCATTCCATATTAATTTGTAATAGTTTTTATTTTTGTTTATAAAACTTTAAATACAATATATTAAAATTATTTGTAATGTTTATAAACTACACAATTGTGGGACAGGGAGTTTACAATAAGAAAATGAATACAACTTTTTTTTAATGAAATTTTGAAAAGGCAAAGATACTATTAGGATGGAGACTAGGAAATTAGTTGAATTTGCACTAATGAATTTGCACTAATGAATTTGCACTAATCTGGATTCTTGTTTTTAAAACAGCAATTACATGAAGAGATGATTAGGAACAAGACCACCTGGGCTAGGAAGAATAATTTAACCTTCCTGAGTAAAAATAACTGTAGAAAGGTTATTGTTGGCACTATGGGAAAAAAGGGGTTAAATTGCATCATCTCAATCTTTGTCCTGCCAATCATCTTCCTGCAGCTTTTTGCCACTGTATTCTCATTAAGAGTTTAGACTTGATGAGACACTTTTATATAATGGGTTGGACCCAGATTTAATCATGTAGTACAATGGTGGCGGATGGGAAACGGTGCATGCTTACTGCCAGCCAGCTGGCCTTCAGGTCTCTGCCCCGCATGCGTGGGCTATGAGCATGCATGTGCCTGCACCTTGCAGTTTGGGCAGGGCGCATGTGCAGGGTGTGGGCGCACGTGTGGGCGCATGCATGCATGTGCACGCACCTTGCAGTTTGGGGGCACGCACCCACTTTGGGTACTTGGTGCATAAAAGATTTGCCATGATTGATATAGTATTTAGGGCAAACCTATTGAAATAATCTTATTGATTTCAGTGAGTTTTTATATAGATCACAGTTTTTCAAAAATGGAACTTTAGATGTGTAGACTTCAGCTCCCAGAATTCCCAAGCCAGCATGCTGGGGAATTGAACTCTATAGATCCTTAAACTTGACAGGCTTAAAAAACACTCATCCAGATGTTATCATTTTTAATCCAGACTTGTAGCTTGCCGAGTGGGCAATATATCCTTGAGATGCTCCTTGATTCCCTAAAGACTCTTGAGTGCTTTCAGGATGTCTTGGGGTGAGGAAAACAGAGTATTGAGAGGGGAGGGACACTTCCCAACCTTGAATTTAATTATGCATTGTACACAACCAGCAGGCATGTTTTTAAATAATAAGCTTTTCTGAATGAATAGATTGTTTTTTCTTGCCTACTGTGGCTGGATGTGTTTTTATACCACCACAACCAGCAATAGAGTTATTTTTGTTCCTGGAGCATCCCAAAATCTGTTTCCCTTGTAAGTATATATCAGGAACATGGACAAAGAGTACTTATAGAGGAAATGAAAAAGGAAAGGTTATCAGTGATCTATATTACTGCTCTTTTTCAGGCATTTCTCTCAAATCTGCTTTTCTTTTTAAAACTGCTAATTGCTGAAGCCATGTCCTGTAAATACACTGTGCAGTCAGTTGAAGGTTCTAGTTAGAAACTGCTGTATCAAAACTTTTGTTAGAAAGTAAAAATCCTTCCCTGTTCAGACCGAATCCAGGGATTCTTCAAACTATCCACCTTCTGAACAACTTTGTACTTCTGAAGAACAAGTTCAGCTCCAGTTGGCTTTAAACAGCAACGATATACACTCTCCCTAACCCCCTCCTTTCCATTTCAAGGTGCTGGTGTCTTGAATATTAACAAACTTCAGCCTCTTACATGCTCTGAATAACAAGAAATGTTTTTTTTTCAAAAATCTCCCAGAAAATAAAGGGGGGGGGGAGGGAGACAGAGAGAGATTACTGCTAATTTGCATACAGTTTTCCCTTCAAAAGAGATGTTCCAGTTTCAATTAACTAATTGGGACAAGGATGAAAATAAGCTTTAGTCACAAATTAATAGCTCCCAACTGCTGTACAAAGAACTATGTGGTATTGACAGAAGGCAACAAATCATAACTTTTGAAGAAGTCTTTATATGACTTGCAGGTTTTTTTCAAAACATTATGGCTGTTGTTCTACAGTACCAAAACACATTTTTAAAGAAATCGTAGCTTTTGTTGATTGAACAGCAAGATATTTTATAAAGCAGAAGAACATGTTTCATGCCTTGTGTAATCAGTTGTTGAGTTCAGCAGCCCCCAGGGAAACCAGACGCCTCAGGGAAAAGATTCAGCAGACTTCTCTTGTCTACATCTTCAGCTTTGGAACAGACCCAAAATGACTTTAATCTCTATTGGACTAGATATTGCTGGGGTGATGTTTGTAATCCCAGAAGTCAACCCTAAGCATCAACACCACCCGACTTCCCCATGGACCACAAAGAATCAAAGAAGCCAATATTGTTAATGTAAAAAGTCTTAATGTTTACTCTTTTTAAAAAATATTGGGAAGGAATTGTACCTGGGAACTGATTGGTTGTGAATTAGGAATGGTTAATAGTTTCCCAGCCCACACATTTTTTACAAGAGTGTTCATACCTTAATGAAGTCTGGAACAGAGTTATGTAATAGAGGGAAATGATATAAAAAGAAACAAAGTATCCTATACAAAAATATCATTATTTAAAATAAAATTAGAATTTTCTTAGCTGCAAGAATATTGGTGGAATATGACCATTTTCATAGGCATTTAATACATTAGGCAGTTTTTTAATACTCACTCTCCGTTTAATAAGCAAAATGTTTTCATTTAAGGTTGTGAGGGATTCTTTAAAGCAGGGGTCTCAAACTGGCAGCCCTTGGGGCAGATGCATCACGTGAAGGCCACGCCCACCCGAGCTCCACAAAAGGGAAAAACATTGCAAAACATCATGGCAATGTGATGCGGCGAGTTTGACACCTGTGATTTGAAGTATTGAATTTTTATAACATTATCTTCCATTACCTGTTTTTCCATTATTATAAACAAGTGAGGTTTTTGAATCTGTAATTGGTAACTCCACTTGGGTGGGGTTGTAAGAAAGCTTTGCAGCCAGGATCTGATTTTTGAAATTCAGGAGCTGATGAAAATATGACTTGCCCATCTAGGAAGTGAGTAAATTATATTCTTTACAAACTGCCTATTGAGAATATGAACAGGAAAGGAACAGATCCATTCAATAATGAGATTAGATATGGAAGGAATAGAATATCCTATTGCCCTTCTCCAGCAGACTGATCTCCATGAGTTAGCTGCTCTTCCTCTTCACTGGGTGGTCGCTTTCTCTTGAAAAAGCCTGTCTATTGAAGAAAAGATAGTGAGAAAAATAGAGTAAGTAAGCAACAAGTCTCTTTAGGCAAGAAGTAGTTTCTCATACGTGGATGCTTCTGAGATGGCTAAACTATACCACACAAAGCTCTACATTTATTTAGCATAGTAACTGAACAGCCCAGAAATAAAGCTAGGGTACCTTCCAACTATTGTCTCAGCAATCTCATAACTGCCAACTATTTATTCATTTTAAGGAAGGAAAATTATGCCCTCCGCACAGTCACTCAAGCCCTGGTCATCTCGCACCTAGACTACTGCAACTCCCTCTACATGGGGCTGCCCTTGAGGTGTACCCAGAGACTCCAATTAGTCCAGAATGCAGCTGCGCAGGTAGTTACAGGAGCTTCCCGTTACTCCTGTGTGACACCTCTCCTGCACGAGCTGCACTGGCTGCCGGTGGTTCTCCGGGTTCGCTTCAAGGTGCTGGTGCTTACCTATAAAGCCCTACATGGCA
>JANHFM010003715.1:312772-336322 GCA_032468115.1 Grayia smithii
ACTCAAAATTTCCGCTACAGGTTCTCCAGAACTGGTCAGAACCTGCTGAAACCCACCTCTGCTGTCTCTCTCTCTCTCTCTCTCTCTCTCTCTATCTATCTATCTATCTATCTATCTATCTGTCTATCACCTATCATCATCTATCTATCTAATTTAGAGACCACCCATCTAACTGACAGAACAACATGGGTCGTGTGAATCTTGAATGATCTGGTCTTAATGAGCTAAATGGTATGAGTGTCATTCTCATAATGGTGCACAGTAACATGAGGAAATCTAGCTCTAGACAAATCTGCATCTTCTCTAGGAGTATATTTACTGCTAGAGAGCTTGGCTGGCTCTCATAGCAATGACTAATAAAGTCTCCATAGAATCAAGCTGAATTCTTGGTGACTTCATGTTTGTTCATGTAGTTTTCTTGGCAATGTGGTAAACATGATTTGCCTTTGCCTACTTCCAACCCCTTTTTATATTCCCCAGTGTATCCCACAGCTCTGGCATTCTCTACTGGTCTATCTTCCAAGTAATAACTAGGCCCAGGCCTATTTCTTCTTCCAAGCCCAAGGTCAGCCAGGAGCTGCCATCAGTTTGAGCATTATAAACGACAATGCATTTAATTTTATGCTCAAGGACTGACATGTTGAACACATTAAAAATAGAGCATTTAGCAAGGTCATAATTATAATTTGCTTATGTTTTATTATTATGTGCTGTTCTCTTTTACTTTGATCAATGTAGTGAAATCCAAGTAATTAATGTTTCTTCTTTCTTCCTTTATTTCCCCCTCTCCTATCTTTTTTCCCCCAGTTGTTTTAGGAGAATGCAGTCACCTTGGCCAAAGCTATTCTGACCGAGACGTGTGGAAACCAGAACCATGTCAAATTTGTGTGTGTGACTCAGGAACTGTTCTTTGTGATGATATCGTTTGTGAAGACCAGGAGTTACAGTGCACAAATCCAGAGATTCCATTTGGAGAATGTTGCCCTGTTTGTCCAAATCCAACAGAATCACCTGTAAGTTCCACATTTGGATTTACTTGTATTTTCATACCATTTCATATCAATATCAATTCTGCCTCAGTTCTTAGATGTAAAAAGGTTCCAACCAGGGGTGGGTTCTACTTACCTTTACTACCAGTCTCTTCATGCACGCACTTTGTGTGTTCGCCACACGCACTCCCTTCGCTCACACGCACGCATGCTGAACACGCGCTCCCCGCATGCGCAGTAACTCATCTACCTGAAAAAACCCTCAAAACAAGCACTCTGCACATCCACAGAGTCGAAAAACAGGAAAAAACAGAGAAAAAACATAAGTATGGGCACACCATCACCGCTACCAGATCGTGCGAACTGGGCCATACCGAGAGCAACCCACCACTGGTTCCAACCTCTTGATGTCACAAGATATGCTTAACTTTAAGAGTCAAATCTTTGAGGCTTGAACAAAATCATGTTTCTTGGTGCTCTTTTCAAAAGATTTGGACACTGAGTTAAAGAATGAGATATTAATGTAGGAAAGGGCTAAATAATCTGAGCTACAGGAGAACAAAATCTCCAGGGTGCTTTTTCCCCATAGGTCTACAGTCTATTGTCTACTAGGGGACAAATGTTGTCAGTAGAAAGAATCACAACAGAAAGAATTGCTCTTCCCCTTTCTGCTATTCTCCCCCTGCCCATCTCTCTTCCATCTTTTCTCTCCCCATCCCAACTTCCCTATCTATATCTTTGTGTCTCTTCCAGTTAAGCAGATTGCCAAGGGAAGGACACTCTGATTTTGCCAAAAAATCTAAACTGCTGGATGACTTTTCAAATTAGACCAACATCTGCATACAATCTGTTTTTGAAGGCTGCAGGTTGCCCATCCCTGCTCCAAAACCACACCTCACAATCCAGCAGACCATTTCATAGAGGCCCAGGAAAGTTCACATCCTTCCTTTTTGTATATAACAGAGACCTCTGTCCTTCCTGGACTGTTAGAAGAGAATGCAAAGTGCCAAAACATCCTGCAGAAAATTGTTTTTGCAATCCTTTCCAACCAGGGATCAACCAAGGAAGTCTCACAGCAATCTCCCAAGAATTGCTCTTTTCACTTTCCCAATGGAAAGATGCTGCTAATGGTTGAGAATTTCAAATTTGGCCTGAACTTATTTAGTTGAATGCCAGGCACGTATTATGAATATTTGCTCCAGCCAAAAGATGTCGATCCAAAGAACACTAAACTCGGTCCCAAGAGAAGACCCAGTTTGTCCACAATTGATTTGCCAAGAGTGAAATTCAGCTGGAACTCCCCCATAATGCCTGGATGGTTGGAAAGAAGTTCACACAAAACACTTGGTTTCTGCTAGTTAAACATGTTTAAAATGTTTGAGTCAGATGTGAGTCAAGATGGAGTATCTCTATCCATTTTAGCTTTACTTGCATACTTATAAGTTAAGTTATGAAATGATTTCATAACTGCTAGAGTCTTTTATATATCAGGATGTCTCACTGCTTCTTTCCTCATAATAGTTTGAAAGTTCTGTGTTAATTTTATTCAGCTGTTAAAATAAAAGTAAAGTCCTATGCCCAGGTTAACATATATGGAAGTAGATTTCGCTGAATATAATACATCTTACTTCTCAGTTGATATAGAAAGAATTGAACTAATTGAACGGAGTCCATTGGGAGTTGGGAGGCCTATAAATTGAAATAATAAATAAATAAACTATATACTGTAGGCTTCCCCAACCATTTATTATAAAATAAAAATACAGAAAAAAGAAAGTGAAAAATGCAAAAGAGAGAAAAGTGATGACTTCTGACTTTTTTCAGCGCAGCAAAATAAAAATGGCTCAAGATTTTTGTTTTAGATTTCACAACATTACAAATCACTTCTGCAATAAAATCACCAAAGCCTAAGCTCAAAGCTTTATCTTTTTTAGTTCTGAAAAAAGTTTCCAAATACAAACAAAACTAGGTAAATTCTTCCCTTTAATTAAAACAGTTGTTTTTGCCATCTCTGCTAATTTCATCATCATTCACTTTTTCATTCTGGGAACTAGTATGTCGTTCCATCTTTATGCTTATAAGATTCTCACCACTGTCAACATATATAATAACAAAGTCCTTTTTTTTTCAAGTTCTTTGTCCATCAAGCCTAAAAGGAAAACATCCAGTGTCAATTTTATATTATTTGAATGATCTTCTAAATTAAAGTAAAAATCTGGTCCTAGTATTTTTTTTCATTTTTTTTGCTTTGTCAGAAGTACCAAATATGGTTAAAAAATACTCTTTGTGGTTGCATTTACAACATACTGTATATTTAAAACTCCTTTATACATTTTTAACAATTTCCAACCGGTGTTTCTCAACCTTGCCTACTTTAGGATTCCCAGAAGTTACTGTTCCAACTGTCCATTGTCCAACGCAGTGGATTTCAATTCCAAATCCTCAGCAGAGGCTACATTGTACAGGAAATATAGAAATGGAAAGCTATCACATTTGATAGTGTTCAGGTTGAGGGAAGTCCATATTCTTCAGAAAAGACATTGTAGATTAGATTTCAATTGTTAACTTCTATAGATTGACCTAAGACACTGTTGTTTGTCATACTTTGCATATGTTCATGAATTTTTCACACAAAAGTGTCCTGAAAGAAGTGTAATACTTTTATAAAAATCAATCTCTTATTTGAATGCAACTAACGCAATGGTTCTCAACCTGTGGGTCGGGACCCCTTTGGGGGTCGAATGACTCTTTCACAGGGGTCACCTAAGACCATCGGAAAACACATACTTCCGATGGTCTTAGGAACTGAGACACTGCTCCTCTTGTGTTTGGGGGTCACCACAACATGAGGAACTGTATTAAAGGGTCGTGGCATTAGGAAGGTTGAGAACCCTGATCTATTATGTTAATGACAAAATAATTAACAGAAAGAACAATAATAAAAAAAAGCAAGATTAAAATTTTAAAGTCCTCTGTTAACAAACTGGTATTATAGTCATCTCGTAGAAAGTTTACCATGGTTTCTTATCTATCCTAAATCATCCCACAATTAACACTAATTCATCCTGGATCAAATGTCCACATATGTTCTAAATATCATCTCTTAACAATTGTTGTCTAGTTAAAGATAAAGTCGATTTATCTTCCCAAAGAGTCTAAATGAAATTGTTTTTCATTTAAGCATTACAAATTCAGTTTATAAATTATAAACTCCATTGGTTTTCTGCTGTTGTAAAGGAATGCAGGCTTGAACTTCCAGAAGGCAGGTGCAATCCACACAGTTAGTTAAGTCTATAAGATCCATATTTCTTTCAATCTTCCTCCTAGAATCTGCCACTTTTAAATAAAATTCTTTTTCTGAATCCGATTTGTCTAAAGTTACTTGCATCTAGATATCTTTTGTAACCATCATCATTTCATCAAACCTCTTAAAACTTTCAACTAGAGCTTGTACATTATCAGACAGTCTTTTTTCAGCTGCCAGCCATATTTGCCTGTCTGCAATTTGATACATTGTTGCTCTGTGTAATTTAGGAATAGATAAGAGAACAAAGGAAATAGAAAATTTTGAAGTAATATTCTTCAGAGTGAAAAACTAAATAGCAATAGCATTTAGAACTGATATACTGCTTCACAGCGCTTTACAGTGGTTTTACAACCCTCTCTAAGTGGTTTACAGAGTCATCATATTGGCTCCCAACAATCTGGGTCCTCATTTTACCAACTTTGGAAGGATGAAAGGCTGAGTCAGCCTTGAGTCTTGTGAGATTCGAACTGCCAAACAGCAGGCAGCCAGCAGAATTAGCCTGCAGTACTACATTCTAACCGCTGAGCCACCATGGCTCATAAAGAAGCAGGGAAGCTATTTTCTAGATATTTAAATCCAAAATTAAAAGAAAAATTTTAAAAAGCTCCAAACTTTTTGCAAATTAATAAAATGCAAAATGCCTGAGGTGAGTGTCCAATATAGATGTAAATTAAATGAAAACACTTTCACTACCCAGGAACACACTGCGATTTTCTTATGGAAAAGCAAAAATTATTTAAAACAATGGAACTCAACCATAAAAGTGGGGGGGGGGGGGAACCGAGATAATGTCCAGCAGGGAATTAAAATAGATCAGCATTAAACCACCTAGTCAACTTTTAAAAATAAAAAAACAAAGTAAAAAAGAAGCTTCAAAAAATGAAATTAAAACCCAGGCATTCTTAAGAAAATGAACTGCCGAGAAGAAAGATGGATGACTGCTGACTTCCTGATTGCTCCAATAATGGAACAACTGCCACAGAGAACTGCAATCTTTAAGATTCCTCTTCCCATGAGGATTCATGGCTGTCCAAAAGCCATCTTGGGCCATTCCTAAATGCCCCCATTCAAATCCAGGGAGCAGTATTGCCAAAGAACCAACTTTGGCAGTAAAATCAGTATATTGTCAACAGAAAAAAGAAAAGTACCTACCATTCAGCAGCTACCTTGAGGAAGGAGTATCAGTATTTAGATAGGGAGGATAATATGTGTATATGGGTTCATGTATTTTCAATGCACTTTTTTTCAATGTCTTGTTTGTTTTGTGAATTATTTTGTTCGTTTTTTCTGCAAAATTTTTGGGAGTTTTGTATTTTAACTTTTTTTAATAAAATAAAAAAAAGATATAGGGCAGTTTCTCTGCCTTTTGGTTGGAGAGTGCTGAAGGACACTGTTACAATAGCAGTTCCAGTCTAGTACAGCCAAATCTGCCAGGATTACAGTTTTCATGGAAAGGTGTTGGATGATAATGGCTTGGAATCCAGAAGTTGTAGTTCATTTGAGAAGCTTCAGATTAAAAGGCAGAAATTGGTTTCAGAGATTAAGCCAGTGAAACATAGCTGAGTGTTACCTTTTGAGTTGTAGCACGAAGACAATGCTACTATTGGCATCTTCTAACTGGCTGATACTTAATTCCAAATCCAATTTGATCTGTAAATAATAAAGGGCAAGAAGAAAGATGAAAATGACCACATTAAAATCAAGATGTAGAGGAGAGCTTAAAACAAACAGATTAAGAAAAAAAAACAATGGTTTGCTTTGTGCTACGATTTCTCAGTACGTTCCAGTAGATGCTAGACCAGTGATGGCGAACCTTTTTGGCACAGAGTGCTGAAAAGGAAGCACGCTTGTGTGCGAGCGGCACCAAATGCTGAAAAGAGAGCACTTTGCAAGTTTGCATCGTCAGGGCAGTGACCAGGAAGAGGAGCTGCCCAGGGGGCATGTGCGCAGATAAGGTTGCACCAGCCAGCAAGACTTCCGATTACTGTCGCATATGCACACATGCTGATCAGCTGGCCAGCACACATGCTCTCGCTGGAAAATGGAAGACCAGCTCTTCCGGTTTCCAGCACTGCCACATGCACAAAGGCCAGCTGATTGTCGTATGCACATGCAAGCTAGAAACCCGGAAGAGGAACGGGTGATGTTGCGCGTGCTAGGCGACATGGCTCTACATGCCACTTCAGGCACGCGTGCCATAGTTCACCATCACATTGCTAGGCTATGGATTTATTTGTGGTATAATATGAATCAAAATAAGACATGTCATAATAATTCTGCCTTTTTATGTGTTAATCAAAAGATATTAGTAACAATTCTGTTTATATGAAAATAAATAAATAGAAGTGTCAGGCATTGGTGGAAAAAGCATTGGTTTTGTTTAAATCTGTTCAGTTCTATTTGCCAAGTTAAAGGAAATGTAGTATAATTTTGTGTATTACAGGGAGAAAAAAGATTTTTCATTCCTTTTTAGATTTTTGCTACTTATTCAGACTTCAGAGTAAACTTGAAAACAAGTCCATTTTAGAAATGAATCCATTACCTCTGTGTGGGATTTCATTGGGTTGCCCACTTCACAAGACACCAATTGGGTTTCATTCTCCTTGCGGAAATTACAGATCAGTTTCTGCAGGCAAAAGGGATGGAGTGTGTTCAAGTATACTTAACCTTGGTAGACTGAATCAGCACTATGACAAAATGAATGGAAGGATTTTCATACTATTGCTTCTAAACTGGAAAGGTTGTTTCTAGGACATCAGAACCTTTAGTTTTGAAGCAAAACTAAATTTGTTATATAGGGTAGATTTTCTCACCCATTTTAGCACAAAACAAATCAAAATCAAAGAAAGATTGTTAAACCTCAGAAAAGCTTATAATACATCTATGTGGGCTTTCCAGTTGCAAAAAAATCCTAGATGGCTTTGAATTAGAACACTTGCAACAATGGCAGTATAACTGAAAGACACTTGCCGAGTATGATTATACCTACAATCTAGAGCCTGAGCACTGTTATATGGCACAGTTCTTTAGTATGCAGCAATAGATTTTAGACTCTCTCAACCAAATGTGCTGCATATAATTTAACATATCCAAATTTATTCATTGTTATTTATTTATATTTTCTATTTCTTAACCATCCATCTCCTTCAGAGAGGGGGTTGATCAAAAGAATGATCAAGTTTGGTAAATCTGAGCTTTCAGCCAACTCAGGGTTCACCTATCATCACAAAATGCAAGAAAATGTAAAAAAAAATTAGAAAATAATGTTTAAAACACACTTTTAAGAATGGAATAAACAAGGTGAAAACATTTGTTTTTCTTGGTTCAATTCCATAAGGGACATAAAAGACCACAAGATTGCATTTTTTGGTCAACATTTAGCCAGTGACAAAACCTTTATTCATGGTGGTTAAATTGGCCTTCAGATATTCCTGAACTGCAATTCATAGCAACTTTAGCCAAAATGCCAAGTAGTGACTGATGCTGGAAGCTAAAACTCAACCATTGTATCTGACCTCACCTGTGCACTGCTGTTAGCTCTTTGGAAGTAAGCTCCAAATGGCAACTCCACTACTAACTCAGTTTCATAGGCTCCTTCTCCAGCATTGGTTGCTGTAATCTGGATGAGAACCACATTCTCAGCCCCCATAAGTAGGAAAGCTTCATTCCTGAAACATAACAACATAAAAAGGAAAGAGTACTAAATAATGGCTGCATTATTTTTTGCATCAGAAATTAGAATATTGCAATTGGTGGGGCAAAATTGTTGATTGAGGTTTGAATATGCAGCAAGGTCAACTGGAAGACCAGGTAGAAATTGAAATATTTTGCTGCATTAGAAAGGACATATTTCTCTTTCCCACTCATTGATAGATATCTGCCTTTTTTTATTCATTTAAGACAATGAATGGCATATGATTCTTGACCTGTCTGAAGGCAAAGGAAGATACAAAATTCAGCATCATTTTTTGCATAAGTCTACTCTGTACCCAGATTGTTAAAAGTTACATGGATACTGATGAACATACACAGATATTGTAGAAATATTTGGTAAATCTGAGCTTCTAGCCAACTCATTCATCAGAACATATTTTTCTTGCAATGTCTTAACAGTGTTAATTGAAACTATAAGTATCATATTCACTGACAAATTTCTGGTATTGCACAAAATTTGAGGGCACCTTAATGTTATGGTTATTTTACTTCTTTTGGAGTAATGTTATACAGAATGATTACAAATTGAGAAAACATTGGTTTTTAAAGATACTCATAATGTACTTGGAATTTTTAGTATGTTCCAAACAAAGATGATTTTTTTGTGCACTAGGAATAGCAAAAAGGAATTAGCAGAAGGAAAAATAGTATATTTGTGGTACCATAATACTTATAGATGGAAAAATGCTATAGCCCTAGATATCATGAATTGAATTCCACTGATATGTGAATTAGCAATTTTTGAGAAAATTATATATTCTGTCAACTGGAAATTGGACATGTTAGGGTGAAAGCTTAGTGTCTCCTTTTAAAGACCTCAGATGAACTTGGAATATATTTGTAATTACAAATATGGTTTCTTGTTTCTATGTTTTCTTTTGTTGTGATTTCATTTTCTTTTTTTTAATAAAATTTTTATTTTTTTTAATACAAACATTTCATCTTTCATTAGACAGTGTGTCATCTGAGTACATATTTTTGTGTCATGACAATTAAAATTTACCACATTTATATTTTATATCTATTCTTATATTACTGATAATACTTATATCTATTATTATAACATTTCTCTTCTTAATTTATTTGCTCTTATAATACATTACTTTTATATTTATACTCTAACTATGAGTAGAATAACTCCCACATTTTATAATAATCAGATTCTTCCTTTCCTTTAATTGCCACTGTTAATCTACTCATTTCTGCACATTCTAATATTTTCTTAATCACATTTTCATCTGTAGGGATCTCTTCACTTTTCCAATTTTGTGCAAATACAATTCTAGCTGCAGTTATTACATGAATAATCAAATATACATTTTCTTTACTATACGTTTCTGGTAAAATTCCCAAAAGGAATAGTTCAGGTTTTAAATCAGTATGTTTCTCCGTCATCTTCTCCAACCACATACGAATTTTTGGCCAGTATTTTTTTTGCTTCTACACATGTTGACCTCACATGTTGTGATTTCATTTTCATTGTTTGGGGTGAATTGTTCATTTTATATTATATATACTTATTTAAAAATGGACCAACAAAATTATTTTTAAGTATCATAATAAAAATTTAGTGATGGTGACCTTTGTCCTTCTCATAATCTAGGCCACTTCTGCAATTTGGTGACATGTTTTACTATTGGAAATTTATGGAAATTCTACAAAAGATGGCTGCCCAGAATTGCTTTCAGTGAAATTGGCAGCCATGTTTAATAAAATAAATAATAAAAGACACAGAAAAATTACAAACATTATCACCATATTACTATACTTTTTTTCCTCACCCCCTCAGCACTTGTGGCCAACTTAGTATAAACTATTGGTGCTTACGTGTGAGCAGAGAGTTTGAGATCTGGAATGCAGATGTTGTCTTCTCCACAATCTAGAATGATGCGGGTCTGCGGATAAGAGGAAACCTAAATAGCTATTACTGAACGAATAGCAAATACAATTTGTAGGAGAACAGGGACTGCTACATACACAATCCATGCTATTCCATGTGATTCCTAGCTAAGGAATACATAAGAAAACCCCTTCAATCTAGAGATATGAAGATATCAGATATGAAGTAGAAAATTCAAAGCATAGAGAACCTCTCACTAAGTCCAGTTAACTATCTACTGTACATACCAGTGCAATTGCCCATCTCTTAAATAAGATAATTTCATGATAAATAAGTAAATGAAGCGAGACAAAAACTAGATCTAATTTAGATTAATCTTCTTTTCAGCTGAATTAATATATTTATGTTTACAATTAATATACCTAGGTCCCTTCTATTCAATCATTTTCCCCATTCTTTCACATTAAAAAATATCATTTGGTGGCAACTTTTGGAGAGGCTCTGGAAGCTGCATTTAAATCCACCAGGGCCCTCAGTTTGCAAACTTTTTATGTACAAAACCTACCGTATTTCTTTTCCATGTGACATACATAATCTCTAATTAAAAGATGGTCTCCAAGACCAGAAAGAATTGCTCCAATCTCTCTATAAACAGGAACTAGCTAAATAATTCAAATTTATATTAGTAATATCAGTAACAAAAGTCTCATGCCACCTTAAGACTCAATAGTATATTATTGCCTATGATCTACAATTTGTGATGTTTGGAATGTAGTTCTGAAGAGGAATATTCTATCTACTCAGACTTGTTCTTGGGCATGCATAGGCTATGTTTACCAAAGCCACCACTTTGGAAATACTTATTTTAGAGATAAACCCTATGTTCAACAAGCATTCAGACAAGGACACAAAGAAGCAAACCACATATCAAAATAATAACCACAATATCATATTAAAAAACCAAATTCATAAGCAGAATGTAAAGTGCACTTTGCTTTGAAGAAAGAAGTCTCACCTGTTCCTGGACCATCAATTGGCCAGACAGAATAGGTTCCAGAATTCCAGCTCTGGAGAAGGATGCCAAACTGAAGTTGAGACTCACAACAATGGCACTCAGTTTGTCTTTGAAGTCAGCTTGATCCTGGGAAGGGGCATATGTAAAAAGCAGTTTACAGATCCCATGGGGTAAGTTTTTCCCAGGTGGATGCCTTCCAGATGTGTGGGACTACAACTCCATCACCTCCACCTGGTAAGTTTGGAGCTATAATTTGACAAATCTGGAGGACATCCAATTGGAAAATGTATGGTCAAATTACATCTTTCTGGAAGATTTGTAACTCTAACAAAGAAGTGGGGAACTTTTGATTTCCTAGAAGCCACAAATTCTTATCTCTGCAAAGAGAAATTTCTAGAGGCACAAAAGAGTTAAGTAATACTTGTCAAACTGAAAGACACAAAAGTCCTGCCAAAACAAAAAGGTGGTAACTCTAGTATCCATAACACTGTTTCTCATCTTTATAATTCTACAAGCAAAGTCTGATCAGGAAACATTCTCCCAATCTCATATTTCCTCACATGCTCAACATCACAATGGAATGGTTAACCTCTGCATTATAGTAGAATAACACAATGAAATTATTTTTGATTTGTGCAGTGAAAAATATGTGGGAGCTTTGCCAAAACCAACTATATTTTGTAGAAAAAAAAAGAATAGATACTGTCCCGTTTTTATCGAACTATGACTCTTAAAATCCCTTGCCATTAGTCATGGTTGCTGGCTGTGGCTTCTGGGATTTGTAGATCATTCACATCTGAAAGTTGCTCTCTTCTTGTGAAGATGTTGGGAGACTGATATAACCATAGCATAAATAATTTTATGCCAAGACAGGAAAGTACCACAAATGGGCCAAAACTTCCACAATCAGACTTGTAAAACAACAGATTAAAAATTCAAACATAAGAATGTGGCCTTGGAACTTCCCAAATTACAGAAGAGAAAATGCACCCAGCCTTCTTTATTTCACTGCAAATCTTGGGCTGCAACATTCAAAGTTGAACATAGTTTCCACCTACTGCTCAAGCCTTCCTTACTATTCCATACACATGCACACAGAAACAGAGACACACTTTTGATGCCTGAAATACCTACCCGTAAGTAAGCCGTAACATTCTTACAAGTCAGGAGAATTTTTTTGGACAATTTCAGCTGGAATAAATGGCTTGGTTGGTTGGTTTGTTGCAATAAAACCCGCCTCCCAAATTTCTGCTTCTTATGGTCCAGCTGTAGCTCTGTATTTAGTTCTAGCAGACACAAGGAAACGGGCAGAAAACAGCATTAGTGTGATGAAGATTAATAGACAAATCACAATCTACAGTTTACATATTGATAACTAGAATATCAAACACTTGTCTTTTGTTGTACAAGACAAGGCTTTTGGCTCAAACATCTGCAATGTTCTTATAGTCCATGCTTATTTTGTTCAATATGGTTATGTGAGTATCCAGAAGATTAAGGAATGTGGAATTAAGGGATTAAGGAATAAGGAAAGACTGTACACCCACATAGTAATTTAAGACCAACCTCTAACTTGAGTACCATCCAGAACTGCTATCTGACAGCAATATTGTGATGCTTAGGATTAATGGGAATTGATCCAGCATTCTTTGGGGCATTAGATTAAGATTCTTTCCCCATTTACTACAACCACTAATGCCAAAATAGAATCAGTGGTTTTCACATTTAAATAAACAAATGTGGAAAGGTGGATGGTTGGGAAATATGATTTAATAACCCTTCTTAATTTCAGCTGCTTTCTCTTTAATTTCATTTCTGGCACAGCTGAGTTAAGAAACAGAGATTCATCCTGGGTTTTTTCTTTCTGAAGTGCTAAGCATGCTGATAGGTTAATAAATAGCCATGTTTTCATGCACGTATTGAAAATTAAATTCCAAAATTGCTCTGGTCATAGAAAAACTGTGGGCACAAACAGAAGCCTGTGGCTATCAGGCAAAGCTACACACTTTTGTTAACTGTCTCAAGAGAACTAGCTCTTAACTTTCTACAAATATTGCTTAAGGGACTACTAAATCTAGTTAATCCTGTCTCATCAGAGAGACTGAGCAATAAGAAAAATTGTGTTGCCTGCAATACTAGCTCTACAGTAGTGTTTCTCAATCTTGGCAACTTTAAGATGGTGTGGGCTTCAACTCCTAGAAATCCCCAATCATCCTGGCTGGCTGGGGAGTTCTGGGACTTGATGTCCACATACCTTAAAGTTGCTAAGCTTTAGAAATACTGCTGTAGGTTATTGCTTCCAAGTTTCTGAAAAATCTTTCATCTTGGAGAACCCTCAAACCTCAGGATTTGTACTTTCTGGATTTTTACCTCATCCCTGATGTATCTATGTATATCAGTGGTGTCAAACTCGCAACATCATGGCGTCATCACATGATGTATTGTGACTTTCTCCCCTTCGCTAAACCAGGCATGGGGCTGGCCAGTGCATTACGCATCTGGCCTACGGGCCGCAAGTTTTACACCCCGATGTACATGATCATGACCACAATGGCCTCTGTTCCTCCAAATTACTGATTCAACACTCACCAATTTCTGATGGAATGTTCATTCCCGACATTCCTACACACATCTGGATGTTGAAGCTGCATTGATGAGGAAAAAGACAATGAGGTTCATTTCACAGATCAAATGGGGCATACCCAACTGGAAAATAACTAACCATAGAACCTGCTTTTCTGAATCCCACCTGTACAATTGCAAGTCTTATTATACATTTAAATAAATTATTTATTTCATGAATTTATTTGGGGGTGAAGCGCTTGTCCATTTAGAGAGTAGGATTTTGACCTGAACATGGATATCCTTCCCACTATGCTTACCAACTGGCCTGTGCTCCTGGACATGTTTTCATCTCTGAATCAAGCACGTCAGGAATGGAAAGGTGGGCTTTGAGTATAATCATTGGCTGGGCTCTAAGAAAGACAAACATAGCATTGATATAGGTGCATAGCAGTGATGGGTTGCTCCTGGTTCTGTCTGGGTCTATAGAACCTGTAGTAAAACTGGCGGGAGGCTCTGCCCACCAGGGGTGGGTTTTACCTACCTTTACTACCGGTTCTCTTCGTGCCTAAAGCACGCTACCGCACATGTGTAATAACTATTTCTCTGAAAAAAATCTCAAAAAAACCCCCTCTGTGCATGCGGACGCTGTTTTTGCGGTTTTTACAAAAAAAAGATAAGTTTGGGCACACGGGTGGGTTCGGGTCCGGGATGCGGAGAACTGGTTCGGTGACATCACAACATCATCGCTACCGGATCGGGTGAACCAGACCGAACCAGGAGCAACCCACCACTGCTGCCTACCCTCCTGGACGTTATCGTGAATGAGCTGTGCATGCGCAGAACCTCCTGCGCATGTGCGCATGCTCCCATTGTGAACCAGTAATAAAGGTAAGTGGAACCCACCCCTGGTACATAGTGCATATACTGGGATAAATGGTGACTAAAGGATCTATGGGAATGTCAGAAATCGTTTTACTCATCATTGGTGGATGAGACAAAAGACTTTTCCAAAATTTCTAGTCATGGGCATATCCTGATGGATGGGTAAAATTTCTGTACAATAAAATTTTCTGCCTTCAGCTAGCTAATTCAACAGTATTTATGTGCTGGGCCAGTCTTCTCCAATTTCATGCCCTTCTGTGGTGTTTTTCTAGAGCTGACGGGAGCAATAGATCAAACCCATCAACCCAAATTTTAGTTTTTAAATTTTAATATTGAATTTTAATTAATTTAATTTTAAATTTTATAATTAGATTATTATTGTATTTATATCGATCGTTTTATTGAGAGTTTTGTGTATGTATTGTGAGCCGCCCAGAGTCCCTAGGGAGATGGGCAGCATATAAATACAATTAATAAATAAAAAATAAATAAAAATAAACCCATTAGAAGACACTGCATTAAAGAAAGAAATTCTAGAGTCAAGAGCAGCATAATATCATTCAGCTCTGAGTGGAGCTACTTTGATTGCAGGTTCTCTTTCCTTTTCCCTGTGCTTAGGTGTATATCAACTTTTCCCAGCCAAAGGCCTTCTGTGTGAGTGGAGACAGGAACTGTAGAATTCCCACCATATCTGAAAGCCTTCAAGTTGGGGAATGCCAGCATATGCTTTTGTGAAGTTTGACACAAAGTTATATGCAAAACTATAAAGCACTATTATAGATTTGGGTGGCCTCTAATTAGTTTTAATCCTTAGACATAAGGTCACTTTTCACCTACCCAAGTAGAGGAAATAGCTTTTATAGACTTCATTTTAGTCAAAAAAAGAATTCAGTTTTGGGCACAAGATGGAAAAATGCTAAGACATTTTCCAAGATATTCAGGTTGCTTAGAACTATTTGTTTGCTCAATGAGTTTTCTTTCCACAATCACTAAACTTGTCAAAGTGCAAACTCAACAATTCTATTTGCAAAGTAAGAACAACAAACACCATAACTCTGTAAATTTTGGCTAGGAAACTACCCTATTTATAATTTAACTCAAGAGTTTTGAATGGCAAAATTCTACCTTATTCATAATTACAGAAACCCCACCACCCCCACCAATCAATACGATATAACAAAACCCTATATTGTAAACAGTTTTATATTTTTAAATTTGGCAAAACAATCAATATTAAATAAGACTTTTTAGGCACCTTTTTGCCTTTTCAATAGTTCCTTGAATTCATTTTCTTTCTACACAATTTCATCTTCATGTATAAATTCACAAGCATTTGTTAAGTAAAAATGAAAAATAAAAAAGAGAAAGAAATTATCACTCACCTCTTCCTTTCCATCCATAAGAAAAAAGTAGCATAGAAAAAAACTTATGTCAAAATGAGGAGACTTTGCCATTTTCCAGACATTTTCTAGTCCCCACACTAAACCAATTGGTACAAATTCTTTGCAATCCTTTCAGCAAGTGTCCAGTATGTTTCCCTAAAGAGTTGGGGCTCTTGAGAGAACATATGACAGTTCTTGGAAAAGAAAGATGATGCCACAAATTTCAGAAAAAACATTGACATCAAACTATGACATCCAAAGGCCTTGGCCATATTCACTCACCTGTAGACAGCTACCTTGTTGGTTCTGAAAGCACCAACTAGCACATCTGAGTGTGAAGAAGAAGATAAGAAACAGAGGGGATTAAGGTTGCAGTATTCCACCAACCATCATTCTGAGCCCCCAGTGCTATATTACCCATCCCACTGAAAAGAATAGCAGTCAATCTAAGCTTTTATTATAAAAAGCACAGGATTTTTCACATATTCATATCTTTGATTAATTAAAACATCTTTTTCAATCTACTTGTGGCCTAAATTAGTTTGTCCCTAACTAAGTTCTACTACGTTGGTCTGTTTTATAGTTTCTAGTCAAAAAGACCAAAGATCATGCTAGTTTGGAATTATGGAAGTCATTCCCCTTATTGTTATTGTTGTGCTGATATACAAACTATTAAACATACTGTGCAAGACTGCCCATGACATGCATTCTCTGGTTCTTTAGAGGTTCTACATGAAGCAATACCAGGGGTGATCACTTGGGTAGCTGAATTGGACATCCAGCTACGAGGCCATTGCCATATCCCCTATAGAAGTTTTACATATAACTATGTGGATTGTGTATATACTGTATGTTTATTTCTCTGTCATGTTTTCATCATATGCTAAACAACAACAACAACAATAATAGTAACAGTAATGGAAGTCATAAGCACTTAAAAGGGCCATGCTAGAGGAAAGCTGGTTGGGAAATTTCAGCATTGTTCTACTTTGGTTCAAATAGCAACAGCAGATTTATAAACCACTTCATAATGCTTTACAGCCCTCTCTAAGCTGTTTTCACTGTCAGCATATTATCCCCAATAAGCTAGGTCCTCATTTTATCAACTTTGGAAGGATGGAAGGCTGAGTCAACCTTGAGCCTGGTGAGATTTGAACTGACAATCAGCAGTCAGCAGAAGTAGCCTGCAGCATTCTAACCACTGCACCACCACGGCTCTTATAGTTTAGGCTAAGCATATGACATAACAAAACATTGTATTACCAGGATAGCCATTAACATCAATGTCAGTGGCTCCACGGATGGCAAAGCCAAAACCAGCAGACTCAGAAAAAGGACTCTTGAGGATTTGGCTTGGGGATGTGCTCAGTCCTTCACTATGCCCACAGTAGATGTAAACCTGGCCACCTTCATCTGGGCCTGCAAAGGGTGCTCCTATGGCTATGTCTGTGGAAACAAAATATAATGGCAGATATTTTCCATGGGGAAACACAAGGTGAAAAAGCCAAAAGAAAAGGAGGGTGGGGAGGAGCATTGTAAGGGGTATTTCCAAATGCTGAATTAAACTGCTGTCCTTCAATCTTCAGCAAAACCTACTCTAGCATGAAACTGACTACTCCCACTGCCAACTCCTATCTTGCCCGAGTACCTCTGGTCTGACTGCTAGCCAAATGGTGTTGTGTTGGTTATGAACATCCAGAACTTTTGGTGCCCCTTTTTATACATTCCTTTTGGTCATAGCCCAAGTTAAATAAAGTGAAAACAATAACAGATTGGTGTCACAAAGGTAGCCTAATCTTATTTTTACTCAGGATTTTCCTTTTCTTTTCTTCTTTTCTTTTCTTTTGGTTTCTTTTTAATGCAGGCATTTAATACTGACTTTCAGATCCCTCATCATTCTCAGGAAGCAAAGATGAGCAAGAGGCTGGTCCATGAGGTTTCCACTTAGCCAGCAAAAACTATCAAGTTAAAGCATTTACAGAACAGCCAGCTGAGCAACTGATGGCATTGCACAATTCTGATATTTCACTAGTACATCCAGTGTGTCTAATTCTTTAGGGAGATATAGCAGAATAGCAACAGATGGACTGGGCAGAGATCAGAATACCGCTCTGATCTCACCCACCAATTGAGTTTACTTCAGAAGTGGCAAAGCTTAGCAGGTTTTACACATTTGCAGCTGTCATTGGACACTCTAATTTAAGGAGAAAACATTATTTTAACCCCAGCACAGTGAATGATGCCTTAAGTCTGCTTCACCTAATATCTAGGGACTAGATGAAGACAAAATCATAAGGACATGGCAAAACAACAACCACCACATTCCCAGGATAGGTTTTTGCATTTTGCATTTGTATTATTTGTAACAATAAATGAATGTTTGTGCCGTGGACAGGTGCAGAAGAGTGATGACAAGACCAACTTCAAGCATTAGGAAGATAGAAGATTAAATTGGGGGCTCTTTGAGTATCCTCTAAATTTAGGTTCCAAGAGATCAATAGACATGGATACTAATAGGGTAGTGAAAAGGTATTGCAGATGACTAAGGTGAATCTTTTAAAAAAATCTCAGCATTGACAGCAGGTTCACTGTAATGAAGAATGCAGCTTCTTTACAACCTCAAATGCATGCTTATTACCATCTAAATTATTCTAAGACCAGAGACCAATGTTTGTTTGTTTGTTTGTTTGTTTGTTTGTTCATGTATAAAATTTATAGGCTTATCTCAAGTTAACTCTGGGCACTATTTAAATATTTAAAACTAGACTAAACATAGTCATCCATAGACTCAGCCACAATGAATCCTAGATCGTGTGATGATACAGTGGTCTCTCTTTCAACAGTGGGGGGGTAGCTGAGCAGAGATACAACAGAGATTTTTCAGACTGCTTTCCTCCCTATTTCTCATCCATGCCTTCTTACCAATATAGCCATCCTGATTTATATCACCCAAAGGAGCAATAGCCATGCCGAAACGGCCATAGATATCTCTGCCAGTCAACGTCTGCCAAGGAGTTCTGTAAGGGCGTGGGTTCCTCCGCTGTAGGTATAAGTAAACTCTTCCCACTTCATACAGTTTCCCATCTGAGCGGCGCTCCATGAAAAGAGGGGCACCCACTAAAATGTCATCTTTCCTGAGACACAGAAAAACAATCTGTAAACGGTTATACATGGCACAGTCTCCATCTCAGCCAAAGCAAATATAAATAACAATGGTAAGAGTCACCTGCCCAACACTGAGGCCTTAAGTTACAGTGGATTTGCAGTGGATGTCTAGCTATGGGCTATTCAGGAGGCATCTGTCTAGCCATAATAGGAGCCAGCATAATGGTTCAGGCAGACCTTATGGTTGCTGCAGCTGGACTTCCTGCATACTCTTTCAGGTTGCATCATAGTTCCTTCCACCGCCACCACTGAGAGATCATTTGAATTTCTTCCAAAAAAGAAATAAACAATGTGCAGCAGCATCGTTATGTGTCAGATTCACAGACCCCGCATACCACTGAAACATACCTAAGCAGTGTAATACTTATTACTGGAAGCTGCATCTACATAAAGGAGACTAGGAGAACAGGACCAAGAATAAATATGTGCTTTGGAGTTGTAAGGGAAACTGCAAGGGGACTGTTACTTCTCCAATAACATCTGTTCTGCTGTTTCTTTTTTAGACTGTTTCCCATTCTCTTATGTGGGTAGTCCTGAGAACCCAGGCAATGATTCTTCTCTCGTATCACTGCCTGGATTCTAATGCGAACCCAGATTCCTTCCCCTTTTCTCTTCTCTGAAAAGGCTAATTTGTTTTGAGATCAGGGAAAATGATCTTGCTTTGAAAGAGATTTTGGCAATAATCAACACCTGTAAAGACCAGGCATAATAATGTTGTTCTGTAGTCAGTAAAGAACAAGCAGAAGGATCAATGGTAGATGTGTTCTAACAGATGCTTCTGCCTGTCACCTCAACATTATCATTCTCAAATTAGGCCTCTTCTGTTTCCATTTTAAAATAAATTAATACTTCCAGTACAAGATGATAAAGAAGCACTTTTCTTCTGTGCTTAGGAATAGTGTTTTTGTGTATGCTTGTTTACTTCAGAGATAGTCTTGACTGTTGAAAATTAGACAAGCCCTCTGACTTTCTTAGCAACATTTTCAGGAAGGGTTTCCCATTGTCTTCTTTCTAGGGCTGAGAGAGCATGGCTGGCCTAAGACTACCCACCTGCCTTTGTGCCTAGATCGTTGTAACACACTCCCCAATTTCTAATTCAGTACCTTTAACTCAGTGGTTCTCAACCTGTGGGTCGGGACCCCTTTGGGGGTCAAACGCCCCTTTCACAGAGGTCGCCTAAGACCATCGGAAAACACATATTTCCGATGGTCTTAGGAACCGAGACACCGCTCCTCTATCCCTCTCCAGGCGAGTCTAATAGGTCCTATTTCCAAGTAGGCACCGTAGACTCTGATTTTCGTTAGATGTAGGCCATTGCGCATGTGAGAAAGATCGAGGAAACACCTGCCTTTCAGGTGTTTACATTACAATTCACAATAGTAGCAAAATTACAGTTATGAAGTAGCACCAAAAATAATGTTATGGTTCGGGGTCACCACAACATGAGGAACTGTATTAAAGGGTCATGGTATTAGGAAGGTTGAGAATCACTGGCTTATCTGCTATGTCCTGAATAGAAGGAAGTGAACTACCAATTTTTTTTTTCCTATTCTATTTTTCTAGAAGAGAAAAATGTTATTATTCTTTTTAAAGACTGCAGTTGTTAGGACTTGATCCGTACTTCTAGACAATCTTTCTGGACAGATTCCAGAATTTTTCTGGAGGCTTGGCACTGTTGGGTCAGTACAACTAATAACATTTATTATGGTTTTGA
This sequence comes from Grayia smithii, assembly GCA_032468115.1. Classification (NCBI taxonomy): domain Eukaryota; kingdom Metazoa; phylum Chordata; class Lepidosauria; order Squamata; family Grayiidae; genus Grayia; species Grayia smithii. The sequence goes on from JANHFM010003715.1 coordinate 333,346, forward strand.
TTATGTGCCATTGCGTTGGTGTGGACTCTTAGCAACTCCGTAGACAGATTTTCTCCATTACAATCTGTCCCTAAACTGTTCTTTGAGGTCTTCACCCCCACACACTGCAACTGAGACTTTCCACTTTGCTGCTGGTCATCCTCCTTCTCTTTTCTTCCACCTTTCCCCAGCATGAGAGCCTTCTCCAGAGAGCTGAATCTTTGCATAATATGACTGAAGTAGGATACATAGTTTTGATCTGGTCATTTGTTCCTCTAGTAAAAACTGTGGCTTGATTTGTTCAGTGTTCCATTTGTTTCCTTGGTTGTCCACAGTATTCTTAGGAGTCTTCTTCAAAGATTTTAGAAGGTCAATGTATTTGCTGCACTAAAGAAAAACAACAAAAGGCCTTGTGACACCATAAAACCAGGCTGGGTAACTGTTTCATTCTGACTCCCAACCTCTTGATCCAGGTTGATAAGATGTTTTTAAACAAAGAGAAAAAGATTGTTCAAAGCTTGAGCAAAGGAAACAAACATCGTCCAGCACAGACTTGAAAAGAGCATTCTTACAAGTTATTTTCATCCCTGACTTTCTGACCATTTAGTTGGATCTTCAGCAATACTTGTCAAGCCATAGCTTCCCTATCCTTTCTATAAATGCCGGGAAAGTATTTCTTTATTTCTTCAAATGGGTTATTAAGCTTCAATAAACTTCACATATAGCCAGCTGTATTCTGTCTCACTCCAAAGGTTTAGAACAAATGCATACATATAAGAAATGATGATGTCTGTCTAGTCAAATTAGTCAAGCACCAATGTTAAGAACGTACATTGATTCACATACAAACAATATGAAGAATTTTAATGCAGCCCGGAATAACTTAGAGGCAAAAACCACATTCAGTCACAACTGCACAGCTGGAAGCCTCCCCATTTAGCAGAAGAAAGGCTTATTCGGTGCTTTCTTTGAAGTACTGTAAAATGCTTTGAGATATATAATGAGAAGAAGTATACAAATATTTTAAATAAATAGAGTTATTGTATGTGATCCTGACATTGCATCAGATTGACTTAAAATCTTGTCCATATGAAGGATCCAGAAATGCACAGATGGATTTCAAACACAAACTTAGTTTGCTCTGATGCAATTATTCATTCATCAGGCTGCTAACTCACAACCTGTTCAGTTTTGCTAACGTGTGAGGTATGCAGGGGCATCTTTGGGGAGGGGGATCAGCAGCATCAAAATGGTAGGTGCGACTAGGATGATCAAAGCTCTGCTTTTTATACACCTGCATGTGATACCTTTAATAACTATTTTTAAAGAGTGTGCATTCAATGAAGGGGTGGTGCTTACTTTTATGTTTTTCACTGCCAATGATATCCCCAGCTATATGAACTGAGTGGCTCTCCAAAGGCTGCTAATTATGGTTTATTCTCTAAACCATAGTTAAATAAGCGCAACTGTGTATGAGCATATGTGAATATTTCTTACACTGCTGCAACACACCTGTATTCAAAATCATAACATGCCTCTGAACTTCACCAGTCTCCCAGGTACTCACTTGTTCTTATTGATCTTGGTTGTCTAAATACTTCAGGGGAAATTTTTTTATCATCTTTTTATGCAATGCTGTGTTATTACAACTTGCAGTCACAACAATCAAGTTATTACTTATTAATTTTGTGATTCCAAATTTTTCAACTATATCACATTGGGGGAGGCTGTTCCAGTTAACCGAGAAGCCTGATTATGTAACCATTCATGATGAATTGCAATTATAATTTTTTCTACATAGTAATAATAACTGATTTGGTTAGCAGTTATTTATCTAGGGCAGTGTTTCTCAACCTTGGTGACTTTAAGATGGGTGGACTTCAACTCCTAGAATTCCCCAGCCAGCAAAGGTTGAGAAACACTGATCTAGGGGTATAGTATCTGGAGTGCAAAAATTTGGATGATTGCTAGATGGCCAGAACGAGGTACAAAAAAATTCTAGCATATGGTAGCTCTAATTTTCCCTGTCAGAAGTTTTGGATGGAAATAATCTTTATCATTTGTGATTCAGTTGGCTAGAGCATAGAAGAGAGAAAAATCCATATATGTGTGTGTTTTAAGAAATGTCCAGGCCTCAGAAAGGGATTGTTTAGCCAAATTTGAATACAGCCAAAACCAGCTTATTAAAAATCTGACTGGAATATTTCCTGCACCAGGCAGGGAAGTTTGGAAAAAAGAGGATCCTTTTAATGAGCGACAAATGAACTTCCCATATTTGTGTAGAGAGGCAGATTATTTCCAGCCTGCTCCGTGCAGTTATCCTTTTAAACAGTTATCTTTCTAAGGCAGATCTAGAGTTCTAAAGCTTACTTTTTGGCAAGGGTTCTTTTCATCTAAGGAAGAGCAGGCTGTCATCTATGTCAGGGGTGTCAAACTCAATTTCAGGATTGTGTTTGACCTCGGGGGGCTGGGGTGAGTGTGGCTAGGGTGGGCATGGCCAGCTCGTCACTCCTGTCACAGGCACCTGTGGTGGCCCGAGTGCTCTGTCAGCAAAAACAGGCTCCCGAGCTCTGTTTTCGGCTGCCACAGCCTCCTGCAACCCTCTGCCAGAGAAAACGGAGCTCAGGAGGGCTCCTCCTGAGCTCTGTTTTCACTGGCAGAGGATTGCAGGAGGCCTTGGCAGCCAAAAACGGAGATTGGGAGCCCGTTTTCACTGGCAGAAGCACCACAGGCCAGTCCATCACTGTTTCTAGGGTGGCCCCATGGGCCAAACCTAAGTACCCCACAGGCCACTTCCAGTCCCTGGATCTTGAGTTTGACACCTCTGATCTATGTCATACTGTTAGTGTAGTCTCAGGATGTCTCCTATACCTATATCTCAGGGGTGAAATCTAAAATTTTTCCCTACCGGTTCTCTGGGTGTGGCTTGGGGGGGTTTCCCAGGGTGACGTGACGTCACTCAGAGCCACGCCCACTCAGTCACATGACCACCCTCCCA
>JANHFM010003715.1:349883-362275 GCA_032468115.1 Grayia smithii
AGTAAAAATGTACTGAAAATGATATGACTCAAAATTTGTTTTATTTATTACAAAAGTAGGTACATGAGCTGGGCCTCTTTAGAATGAGGTAGCACTATTCAGTCATTTGGTGGGCAGAATAAAACCTGCTGCTGTCATAATTTTGCTGTCGCAATGATGGGTGATACCACTGAGAGAAGCATTTATTTTCCCTGCCTCAAGATCCTATCCTTGGTCTTAAGTATTATGTCTCCCCCCACCCCTGGGATTTTTTGCTTGTTTTCCCGACCCAAGTGGGACTTTCCTACTCTGAAGATCAGGATGCAACTCTCAAGCATGCAGGGGTGCCACTTGGCATGTGTACAATGTATTTTTCTCCTCATGTTTGAATGGTCATAGTCATAAATGCCTCCGCACAACAGCAAATAAGAGCCATAGACTTCAAAACAAGGCTTACATCTATTGCGTTTCCCTCAGAAAATACACACTAAAATGAATTGTAATCTTTTAAACTAAAATGTTATGAAAAATGCACTTTTCTAAGGCTGGTGATTTTTCATGTTATTTTGATTAAAATTTGGAGAGTCTGCTTCTCAGGGAATGGGTTTATCTGCATATACTGGGTGCTTTATCTACAGGATACATGTGTATTTTAAAAAAGCTGATAGAAAAACCTAATGTATATACTCTCTCGCAGACAAGCCCCACCCTGGGTAATCCAAACCAATTTGGAGGAGACATATTTTGGCACTTAAACTTCTCCTTATCTATGAGTATCATCAGTGTCTCTAAGAAGGCTTATGTGATACAATTCAGACAGCCCATTTGTGAATTAATTACTTATATAGCATAGCACCACCAGGTCAATTTGCATAACCAGGCATGAAGTAATTTGGGGCCAAAAAGCCAAGCTTCTCTTAAGGCATCTTCACAACCTGTTGATTGGCCGTAGTCCCAGCAGGTCACTAGGCCATGGAAAGTTTTAGGCATGGCATCTTCCTTTAGATAGCCCACCTTCCTCTTTTTCTCACCATATGCATGCAATACTCACCACCTAAGCTTGAATTGTAAACAGAGTGCATTTGGATATGACGGCACGGAGAGTATTCAAAGAATTTCTGATGGTCTCCTGTGGCCAAGAAACAGCTGCCCACTGGAGTTTTAGTGGCCTCTTCCTTATCATCCATGGCATTCCAGTGTTGCAATGGGGCACAGGCCTGACAGTTTGAAAGGAGGGAAAGGGGATGTTGTAGCACTAACAATCAGTGAGATACAATGAGCCTGTTGTGGAATAAATGTGGCCAAACAAAATAATTTCAAGTAAATCAGCAAAAGGGTCAAACTAACAACTGAGCATTTTGTCAAGCCAAAATCAGACTTGTCATTTAGTATTCCCTAAAAGAACCATCATTTGTAGTAGAGGGATAGAAGATCCCACCTATGTTTAAGATTCTATTACATGCACACCCAGAGCTGCATGGGCCTCTTATTGTAAAATCTAGATTATCTATACTTTCCTGTAGCAATCAAGGAGGTTAAACATATAGAGAGTGGGGACAAGACCAGTGGCCAGATTGTTTATCCAATGTTCTTTCTGTTCATTCTTCTTTAGGAAGCTTTGTTATAATAGATAATAAATAACAGCTCTCCAGATTTTCACTTCAGCTCCTGTCATCTCTCATTGGCTTTGTTGGCTGGCGCTAAAAGTACCCCTTTCCCCAAAAACAAGATCGGGTTTTATTTTCTTTTGGGTCCAAAATAAGCACTAGGACTTATTTTCTTTGAGGGGGGTGACTAATTCCCCCCCCCATGTACGGGAAACCCATTTCTTTTGTTTGCTTGTGGTAGGACAGGGGCTGTGCGGCTTGCCAGTGACACCGCCATGAGGCAGGGGGAATGGAGCTGCTCCCTGCCCCCCACATCAGCTTACCTCAGGGCCCGTGCAACCAGTCCATCCATGCCCCAACACCTGCTTTGCCTCACGGCCACTGCACCAGCATTCCTGTCCAACAGGACCCTGTGTGGCTGCCGGTCGACTTCTGCTTGCTCACAGCTGCAACAGAGCAGGAGGCCGAGCAATGCACTGGGGCTCATGCTGTGACCATAAGGCAAGGCAGGTGGAGCTGCCCCATGTGCCCTGCACTGGCTTATCTCAGAGCCCCCAAAGCTAGTCCACCTATGCCCCGACACCTGCCTCACCTTGTAGCCACCAGACCAGCAGCTCTGTCCAGAAGGACCCTGCCCACTTCTGCTTGCTCAGGGCTGCAATGGAACATGCACTGACACCTGTCTCAACTCGCGACCATAGCACCAATATACTGCTTGGCCTCCTGCTCCATTGCAGTCCTGAGAAAGCAGGAGTGGGCTGGTGACCACTTGGGCTCTTGATGCACATGGCTGTTGGTGCTGCTGCTGCAAGGCAGGTGTCAGAGTGTGGATGGTCTGGGTGTATGGGCCTTGAGGTAAGCCAGTGTGGGGTGCATGGGGCAGCTCTATCATCATCCCACCTTGCTTTCCGGCCATGGCATAGCAAGCAACCAGATGGAATGGCTGTCTGGTTGCGCAGGCTCTTAAGTAGGGCTTATTTTGGGGGTAGGGCTTATTTTTAGGGAAACAGAGTATTTGGAATTTAAAACATGTTAGGGCTTATTTTCAGGATAGGTCTTATTTTTAGGGAAACAGGGTATTTGAAATTCAAAAACATCCAGAGGACCACACCTTCCCAGTCTTTCTGTAAATCAAAGACAAACAATTTCTCACTTCTGGTTAGAAAACTAGGAATGTACAAATGAATGTGGGTCACAACTAGAATGAGAAGCCAACAGCACTCATACAAAACTTCACTGGAGAATTTCTTTCAGCATGCCTCTTGAAAATGAACCAGAGATGCAGAAAATTATACAATACAGCCTTAATTTAATGTTTCAAAGTAATCACTAGAGAAACAAAGCAATTCCAATGAACTTGGTTCTTTATCAAACTCCCAAATGTCTTTGTGGGAATCTTATTATAATTGGTTGTTAGCAATTTATTTTTATTTTTTAATTGATTTTGGTCTTTATAAGGCACTTTATATTCTTTTAAATGGCTTTATTTCTTTAAATTGAGCTATAATAACTGAGGGGCAATATTTTCAAAGTGGTCTTTCAAAATTAAATCTGAAATTATCTGGCCAAATGTTCAGCTTTTGCTAAATAGTATTTCATCAATTTTGGAGTTTCTTGGATAGAAGCAGAAACCAATACCCACCATGATACTTTGTTTCCAGGTATTTACAGATGCTCCAAACCACTGTTTAGACTTGAAGGTTTTAACAGTAATGAGATCAACTTTTTCCATTTGATCACCTGGGTAGCAATAGTGGCATGGACAAAATACAAACAATTAAAGATAGTTGCAGTAAACATTAGCCTGCCTCCAAACAATTCCTGAGCTATGGATCTATGGTCTTGTACTGCTGTAGCTAAAATTACATTTTCTAATCTTTTGCAGATCAGTATGTTGGCACTGAGCATAATCAATACTAGTGAAAATGAGTAGGACTCTCCCTTTTCTCTCATCTCTTCTGTAACTTCCCTATCCTGTCTCCATTATCTCTTTCTCTCTTCTCTGTCCCCAGCATACTTTCTTACCCTTCTTTTTGTTCCCTTTGGACATCAAGATAATGAAGCTACAGGTGAACTGAACATTTGGACATGGTTTTTAAAATTAGAACAAAGGCCACATAGGATCTCAGGCCATATGAGTAAAAAAAGGTAGGATGGTATTCATTCATTCCTCATAAGTTACTTATCCATAAAAGCTTTCAAATGGTTTCCTCCTCCACCTTCTCATTTCCTGATGATGGTAGCAATTTCTCATAATAGCTTTATGACCAGATTATGGAAAGCCACTCACCTTTAGTATCAAACTCAATAGGGATGCAGTTACTACCATTAAGTTTCCAAGGACACAAATACACAGCACCTGCTTCTATCACACCAGGCTGCGATGTGTTGGCCCGAGGGGCTCCCACGACTACATTCATGCTAAAGGGGGAAAAAAGGTGGGGGGGGGTTGTATCTAGGTAGACAAGACCATCTATTATAAGAAGACTAAAAATATGAATGGATTTTTGTGACATCTGGAGGGATTCTATTATGCTTTGGATGTTATACTACATTAAACTTTTGTTAAGTTTGCACTGAATTTTCCTGAAGAAAAAGAAAACTAATCAAAACTAATCACTTAAAAAATTATGTTGTTAAGATGTATTTGGACATGAGGCTATAAATCATGCAAGATGAGTTGAAATAAACTCTATATGCTTTTACCACAGAAACAACTGCATTATGATTGATGCTTCCAATAAGTTTGCTGCATTTGACTTCTTATAGATTCCAAATTAGATTCAGGAATATTTGGTTCTGTGAATTGCACAGAATGATGGGTGCTGGTGATGGATCATCTAGACCTGAGGCCTCCAGTCCCTGGACCAGTACTGGTCTGTGGCCTGTTAGGGACTGGGCTACAGAGCTGGAGGTGAGCGGCAGGTGAACGAGTGAAACTAAAACCATCTCCCCTCAGTCCGTTGAAAAATGGTCTCCCATGAAACCAGTCCCTGGTGCCAAGAAGATTGGGGGCCATTGATCTAGATTCTGCAGCAGGGGTGAAATCCAGCAGGTTCTGGAGAACCGGTAGCGGAAATTTTGAGCCGTTCGGAGAACTGGGAAATATCACCTCTGGCTGGGTGGCTCCAGAGTGGGGTGGGAATGGAGATTTTGCAATATCCTTCCTCTGGAGTTGGGTGGGAATGGAAATTTCCCCTGGAGGGGGGTAAGAATGAAGATTTTGCAGTATCCTTCCCCTGCCACGCCCACCAAGCCACGCCCACAGAACCGGTAGTAACAAAATTTAGATTTCACCCCTGCTCTGCAGATACTCATTGGCCTAGTTTGCATTTGACACTAAGGAATGGCTCTGAAATGACAAGGGACAAGAAGGTTTTAGGAAGACAGTGGGTGGAGTAGGTGTTGAAAATATGCAGAATCTTGTCATACAAGGAGTAAGAGATTTTTCATTTCTACTCCCCCATTAGGATTTAGCATGGGGGCACAGGTCGTAATTAATATTAAAACACTATGGTTACAGTTCTCATGTGTTTCCAGTTTTCAGCCTTTGCACCACCAATATTTAATGGAGTAGTTGGAAGATATTTCTGGACTGCAGTAACTGTGGTAGAAGTGCAATTAATGTCACTTGACTCCTGTATCGGATATAATTTATTGAATAAAATACAATTGGCAGGTTTCCTCAATAGCATTTACAAAGTGCAGTAGCTACATTCTCAGTAAATTCCTGTATCATTCTATAATAGCCAACAAGTTATATTACGAGCCGATTCATTATGGAAATGCAGTCTTAGAATGTTTCGTTTCACAAAGGGATATTCTCTGTTTGAAGATCTTGTAAAAATCCTCCTAAAAAAAACCAAGCATTTCCAAAGGCAGGATGTGTACAATAGAATATGAAGTTCCATCTTATTAGAAATATATCTTCCAACTTTTTGCCTTTGAAAAGTTGAAAACTTAGTATAGCTCAATCTTTCATACTATATATTACTTTGTTTTTTGATATTTGTTTCAAGACATGACCTCACAAGACTAAAGCTATGCTTTTTGATTCAGTGTTCATTTTTAGTATCATTGCGTATATATGGTCCTTCCCTAAAAATAACTACATTGTATTCTGTGTGACAAAAATATTTAGATTGCAAAGCCAAATGTTTTGGATTGCAGTTAGATTAATGTTTCTTTAGTTTCAGATCTAAATCTGTTGTAATTTTTAGAACTAGAATGAACCATGGTTGTATTGCATGAATTATTTTGCAAGAAATATGCAGGAGGATCTTAAGAACAATTCCTATATTTATCTTTTAGAACAATAAACTGGAAAAAGGTGAACTTTGCTGAGCCACCTACAGTAGTTAGTTACAATTATCCTAGCAATGTTGTCAGAATGTTTAATTAAGTGTAGTCATATGATACTGGATGATTTATCCTAAATACCAAGGATTTGATTATTTGGATTTCTTCTATTTCAGTTAGATCTAGTTAGTGTACCTTGGACAATTACAAGCATGGCATGAATGTTAACTTTTAAAAGTATGTTTATTGCATTTGATTTTTGCTTTCTCTCTGGGAAGGTCAGCTGCACCATAAAAACAAATAATAAACGATGATGGGCAAATATGGATCATCTTTTTCTGCTCTAGGTAAGTGGAGAGAACAAGGGGAGTGCATATTGCATATGTAATGCAGGGAGCAGTTTAAATTAAACAGAACATTTCAATTAAACAGAAAATTTCTCTATTGAAGACTCTGAAGCAGAAAGAGTTCTTTCATCTTTAATAATCTTTTGAAGAGTGGACACTTCACACAATTCTTAGGTTGTATGTCTGTATAAATTATAAATATGTATATCTATCAGATATCAGCACTTCCTGCTTTAGGTTGTGCTGACTGGAGTTGTTTGGTGTCCACTGATCAGAAAGTAGGTTGCATGGGCATCATAATAAATACCGGTAGCATAACATAAACATCAGTTTTTGGAACAGGTAACAGGAATCAATTTCCCAATCAGTTCTAGGAAACAATATGTATATGCACAAAAGGATCTGTGTTATAATCAAGTTGAGTGGGCTCCTCCAGCCCATCCATTAAACTCAAAAGCCACCTTCAATCTTTGAATAATGCTGGAAATCAGGAACTCAGCCTCTCCAAACCTGCCAAACTCCAGCTATAGTGGCCCTATAATTTCCAAACCCAATTTATCTAAAGAACCCTATAGATTGTAATAACATTAGGAGATATAACTTGGGTAACAGATCTATCAGTCAGCAGTAGATGTTAACAGAGAACACTGAGCCATAATATAGCATTATAGGTTGTTGGGAATCATGGATAAAAGTTATAGCTTTATGAGTGAGTTAGGCCAGATATTTTCAAACTTTTTCTACAGAATTTGTTAATTTAACACCCCTCCCCAAATCTCCACTCTAGTGATGAAAACCAACTGTGTTCATTTTTCCCCTCCCTCTCATGGATTCTTATCAAGTTCTCATGAAATCTTTGGGTGCTGTGGAAAAGTTTTAAAAAATTCTGAAATAGAGGCTTTGGTCACTGTAGCAACACTTGATGATACTCCATTTCAGTATGCAATTGTACTACCAGTAGTCTTGAATTTATAACCACATTTGAGACCAGAATTTTCATTCTTAAGCAAGGCAGTTAAGTTAGAGTTAAGAGTTTATTGAATTTCTATGCTGCCCTTCTCCCGAGGGACTCAGGGCGGCTCACAATCATAAAAACAAAGAACAACAATTTAAAAGAGGAGTAAACCAGTAAAAAACAATGAAATATAACTGTACATAAAAACAATAAAAGGAACAGTCAGCCATAGCCCGCTTGCTGAAATAGCCACGTCTTTAAGTTGCGGCAGAAGGAGTGGAAGTCGGGGGCTGTCTGGAACTCTACGGGTAATTCCTTCCATAGGGATCCGCTTTTATCTTTTTGCCATGGTTGTTAAGTGAATCACTGCAATTACTAAGTGAATCATGTCATTAAGCAAATCCTACTTCCCTCATTGACTTATCAGAAATCAGCTGGGAAGGTTGCAAGCAGCAATCACATGATCCCAGGATGCTGCAGTTTTCATAAATACATACCATTTGCCAGCACTCAGTTGCTGCAATGGTTATGTGAGTACTGATTGTAAGTCATTATTTTCAGTGTTGTTTTAACTTTGGTCGCTAAGTCAATGGTTTAAGTCAAGTACTATCTGTATATTAACAAAGCACCATTCTATTTTCTTTAACTTTAGCATCTTGTAATAAACTTTGCTCAGTTGCTAGTTTAAGAATGAATATTTTGATTTTCATTCTTCAAATGAAATTTTTGATCTGGAAGAGTACTTTTAAGAAGCAAATTATATGTAGCTACTGGATGTTGAGAATCAGGAAGAGGTAATTATGGAGATTATCCATAATTACCACAGAATTATTGAGGTCCTATTTTTGTAAATGTCCAGCTTTAATGAATCTTCCCAGACTCATTAAATCAGCATTGTCTTGGAATTTGTGTGAATTATTTTAATCTTTTAAAAATGTGCTTAGATTTTAAACCCATATTCAAGATTTCACAAAACATATAACATCATTAAAGTTCTCTGCTTGGAAACATATCTCTAGTACTTTATAAAAAAAATTGTGCTGACCTTTCCCAAGAAACCGATTACCTTGAATTCCCCAATTCCCGTTATGTTAACAATACCAGTCTACTATTCTCTGCCCAATAAGGTCCTACCTTCCTTTACTGTCCTGGAAGAAGTCCAAGGCAAATCCAAAATAACTTCCAGTGGGGCCAGAATACACAGTGGGGGCATCTGCATGCAAATTGAAGGTCCATCCTTTTTGGCAAAGGAGTAGAAATCCCACCAGGAAGGGCCAGACCATGACAAGCAAATCCAAGGACCTCTGGCCTTTAACCATCTTCTTCATATTCTTTCTTTCCAGGCACTATGCTATTCATGCTAATACTAATTCTATCATACTCCTAATAACCACAACCATGACACATTTCCTAAACTGCTTCCTCCCCACAAAGCCATCATGAACTAAAGATATCAGTTTATCAGACATCCTGCAGAAGTTCCACAGCAGGAACTGGGGAATATTAACAATAAAACATGAGAAAGTAACTGGCTAAAAGTAATCCAGTTTTATATCTTAGTGCCCAAGGAGGACTAGTTTCCCAGTTTCTAACCTAATGCCTCATCACTGTACCAAACCAGTTTTTATATACACACCAATTTATCCTTTAACTGATAAATTAGCAAGGACAAGAATGTGCAGCCTTTTCTCAGGAAAAGAAACTTGTAATAAATGAAAAAGGGGCGGGGTGGAGATGTGTTAATATTCTGGATAATCTTAGGTAAGGAAAAAGATGAAATTCTAATAATTCAAAATGAATTGTAAACAGTATTGACTGGCAAAGCTGTTTATTCCAGGAACTGATTAACTGATCCAGAGGAACTTGAGGCAGAGCCAGATGGTATCTGAAGAATGAAGACGAAGGAAAAATGGGCAATTTGGATGGTGATGGCTGAAGATAGAAGGCTCCATCCTGCCAGCTTGAGGTTTGTGCCAGTGATGCTTAACCAAGCATATATAAATCAAACCTCCACTTTACTTTTTTACTGCTGCTTCTTCTTCTTCTTGTAGAAGAGTTGGGGAAGTCCAGCAGAGACAACAAAGTGTCTTAGGTAACACCATTTCCATTGCAAAAGCCTCTTCTCATTACCAAATAGAATTAAAAATTATTAGAAAGATTTTAGTATGCTCTGTGGGATAATTTCCTGTGAATTTACAAAACCCTTGTGATATATTTCCTAACTCTAATATATGGCAACTCTATGAGCAGGTAAGTTTGGTGGAAATTTTTTTGCTGAGATGTTACAAACTTGCTCTCCCTATAGCCACCTCCCCCTCCCCCACTTAGATAGCAGATGTTGGGTTTCTGATAGATCCTTAGGTAAGATGCTAAGAGGAAACAAGTGTCATTCTTATAAATAGAATACTTTTCTCCCCAAGATTCCCATGATATATAATTCATATCACAAATTATGAGAGACTCACTAAGAGGGCTACTTTTTTTTTTAAATCATCAGCCAGCCTCTATTAATTTCCTTCCTAAGAAAAGAGCATGGACTGTTATCCACCTTCAGGAAGCCCTGTTTTCAACATTACCACCAAACATGCTTCATAGTTATAATTAAAAATTGTAGATTTTTTTGTTTTTATTCACTAGATTTATTAGCTGTTCCAATCAAACCAATTGGATGTAAGGGATGTAAAACAAGTGTGTGTGTATGTGTATGTTATGTATGTGGTGTATTTCCTGAGACGAATACCACCAGCTTAGCCACTAAACAATTATTTATTGCCTTTCCTGCATACAATTATGTCAGGCATTGGTCTCTTTCAAGCAAGTTTTTTACCAATTTACCAGGCTAGTAATACATATTTTTGAATAAAAGCTTAGATGTAGCTATTGAATTCCACACTTTTAAATAAACTACACTGTGGCAGATAAAATCGTGACTCTGTCATTTGGCACAAGACTTGCGTGCATGAGATCAGCCGTTGCATTAGGTCAAAGCTCTCTAGTCATTACAAATTTAAAAAAAAATATTTGAAGTCTAACCTACAGAAACTCCAAATAACAAATCAAGTTAGGCAGAGAAAGGTTAACACCAAATAATGTCTTGTTCTTTAGGGAAAGAATAGCTAGAATAGTAACAATAATGTGTCTTCAACAGAACATCACTAGAGTCCCAAGGCATATTTATTGACAAGAACAATACATATACCATCCTGTATTTATTTTGCATTGCTGTTAAATTGCCATCTGATTAACTCATTTAATTCACTTCAACTGGGTTCTAGAAATGAGTTTATGATCAGCCTCAGGTTTCTGTTGAATATAAGAGGTATTTTAATTATCTGTATTATTTGTAATATTTAAAAATACTATATAAATACTGTTTTTCAAATTACATTTTTAAAACAATGAAATCTTGTTAGTACTTGCTTATGATGCAATCTTATATAGTAAGAGTGTATCACATAGAAAGACTGCAAGTGGCATCAAATTTAAGAGTACATTACCTCAACTTGAAGAGAGCCAATTGAAATGACTAAAATAGCCTTTAGTCAAAAGCAAATGTGATGAAAATAAGGAATTGAAGTGTATTTTTTAATCAGATTTGCAATATATATTAAGCCTTTAATCAGTTAATAAAGTAAATAGAATAATAGATCTGGCATTACTATGACAGCCTTTAGTAATAAGGATCGAAAAGTCTAGGCTGTGTACTTTTCAAACAGAAGGTCTCTGCTGTACAACATAGGACATGAAAAGGAAATCAAGAATTCTGAGATAGGACTTTTAATTTGAACAGCAGTTTTCAAAATCTATATTAACTGACAACAGTTCTTTTAAACATACAAAATGATTCTCTCTCATCTGAAACTATGGCTCAATTAGATTTGCAGGACAACAAAAATTGTAAAATTGACTTTGTAGCCTATCTATTGGGATGCGAACTGTTCCTGCTTTGCATAAGTGTTTGTTATCAACTTAGTGCAGTTACTCCACGAAGAATGGAGAAACCAGCATAGGCCTTATCAAAAAGCCATATACTGACTAGAGGATTCCCTTTAGAAAGTATTATTAAAAATGAAATTCCTCTAGACTAGTGTTTTCAATCTTGACAATCCACAATTTTTTCCTTTACATTAGCAATTGCCCAGGTGTCAGTGCTATAGTTATTTTATTCTTAATGCTGGTGATGGGCCTGAAATTTTTTAATAGGTTCAAATTGACTGCTTGTTGATATTCATTGATCCAAGTTCAATGACACAGGCCTATAAACATTCTACACATGGAGTATTTTCTACAAGTTAGTATAAAATCATAATCCCTTCTGGATAGTTACGAGTTCATTGTGGTAATAGCAACTGGGGATGTACACATATTTTGTTTTTCTTGCTTTTTAACATTAAAAAACACCAAAAATAGGAGGCTACTATGCTTCAAAGAGAATTAAAAGCACTTTTATTTCAAGAATAACACCCAGATGGAAGCTGTAACTTTTCTTGAAAAGTAAAAATGGCTGGTTACAGCTCAGTATTCTGCCTAGAAATATGTCCTCATGCCAAAACAATTGTTAAGTGGATTAGGAGGAGGTAACATATAATATAGATAACATATGGTAATAGAGGGAGTTGCCCTTCCTGACAGATGTTGGAGGTTGAATAACAGTTGTAGCAGCTTCTCCACACACTCTCCAATTCCACTCTCTCCTCCTGAGCTAATTAATAACGTATCTGAATTATTCTGCAGGGGAAAAGAGAGTTTTCTTCATTAAGTTACTAATTCTTTGGGTAGACCTGAGTGTTTTCTCTAGACTGAAAGTGCAAGAGATGGTAAGCAAAAGCCTTCTATTGTAACCTTTTCCAAGTTTCTCCATGCTTTTTTTAAAGTAATGTTTGAATAGTATATTGGAACATCAGTGTGAATGGTATTTTATACCCAAATATTTTTATAAGTTGTATTCACATGCTTCAAAGTATCAGAATGAACGTTATTGCACATGCAATATACAGTTTACATATGGTTAGATAAACCATATGTAATGTACTGAGCCAGGTTTATAGGACTTCTTTCTGCTAAGGCCTATTTAAAAAGTGGGTGTGACAATATGAGAACTAGCAACTTGATTCTGCTTCTTTGGAAACAAGAATATACACTGTCCCCCACACTACTAGTTTATTATAAAGTTAATTTTCCTCATTTTTATAGCATGTATGTTAT